>JADDOH010009810.1:0-59984 GCA_016648135.1 Agrypnia vestita
TACGATGAATCGTTCATTTAACTAAGTTTTTGATAGGAAAATAATGATAATTATGATGAAACTATTCTCATTTGATCTCATCTCATCATTAAAGTTCAGATTTCTTAGAAAAGCTTCATTACAGATATGGCATCATTTAACAACAATTTTTTTTCATTTCAATAGAATGCTGACGACATGATTATCTTCAACTGTTACGCGCGTCGAGGAGAAAGACCCTTGTGGGACGAATTTTCTACGAAAATTGCCATTGAAAAATATTAACCAATGTAATACCATAAAACACTGATGCGAAAACAAATTTTATATTTGCAAAAGTCATTTATTGTCAATTTGTGTATGTTTTTTGAAGGTTGTGTGACTCCTTTATCTATTTAACATATCAATATTTTAGTTTAGGTATCAACTATAATGTTAATTTGTTTGTATTTAAAGATGGATAATTGTTTAATATACCATTTATTTCAAATACAATGAACACCGTATGAAACAAGAAAGAGAAGAGAAGAACATAGAGAAACAATAAAGTGTTTCCTTGCTGCTCACTGATTTGGTGTTGAAAGGTTTATCACTCTCCTCCACTCACAAAAAATATTTGAAATTACAGAGTTACATTTCAAACTAATGGACAAAGTATAGATACTACTAAATTTGAACTATTGTACTATTTTATTTTAGATTACATGTAATTGATTAGCGTGTCTTTTCCACATATTCGCTTCCACCTCCATCACGTAAGTTGTACCTTGTACAGAATTGTATGTATGCATCCTTTTGACCACAATATACTATCTTTTCTGAAATTTTTTACCATGACTTGCCTTCCCACTTATCTGCTTCCTTTAGCGTGTTTCAACTATTTACATTAAGAATCAAGAAGATTTTGGTAGATTGGAGATGGTCTCAATAAAGATAATCGCGATCTTAATTCTCTACCCGTCATCAGTTTTGCTGGGGTCGCTCCACTACTCTTATACACCGTGGTTCGGTAATCAAACAAAAATATTCCTAGGGCATAATTTTGAGATTTACCACTTTCGACTATCTTAGTCACTTTTAAATAGTGATAGTATGGAGATGTGAAATTGTGTTTAATACCAGTCACATTAAAATATTTTTTGAATTGAAATGAATGTATCTAAATGCACTAAGAAAACGAATAAAAGATGTTTGAATTTGGAAATGGTCAAACCAGAGGTCACATTTGGTATGATTTGGAAAAACTGTTACGATTATAAGTATATTTTTCCAAATAATGGTCCCAAAAAATCAGCGTGCATTCAGTACCATGGTGCGAGTAGGATAGGCCAACACTTTGGCACAGCCCTAGAAGGGTTGTGTCTGTTAGTCAAACATAAATTACAAGTTTTAGATAGATTTCCCATTGATTCATTTAATTTTGGCCACCAAGAGTATACTTAAGCCATTTCAATCATTCAGGAGCTACCAAAATGTAATGAATGTAATTCTCTTAAAACTGTATCTCTTTAATTAATAGGTATGATAATTCTATGTTCCCACATGATGCAGTGTCAAGATTTATTTCGTGCGTCCTCATGAAAAATGGTTTCATGTCACTATCATTGCTCATGTTTTCAGGCCACCCATCACGACAATACATTAGTATTTTTGCCAAAATTTTATCTTTTTTAGTTTCATTTTTTATAGTTTTCTAATTTGAAGAGTTTAATTCTGAATTATTAATGTAATTTATTATTTAAAGGGATTGATTTTTGTATTATCGGTGGTGGGTGATCTTGACAAATAATCTGCAGGGTTTTAGTCAGTTTTGATATGCTTAATTGTTTAGGTAAAAGCAAACAAAAACATAGCGAAACGTTGTAAGCGTTTTCCAGCCATTTTTGGCATTGCTTTATAGGGACCAATAATTTTAACTATAGCTGCATTATCAGCTTGAAAAGTCTCCAGTATGTGTAATTATACAATTTTGTAATACCAAAAATTACCGCCAGAGCCTCTTTATCTAGTACACTATATTTTTGTTCCCTTTCATTTAGTGATATTTTTACATTTTTTATCATACCTAAAGGTCTAGAAGAAGTTAGGTCGTAATTTGTAAAAGTAAAGTTACAATTATTTTCAATATTTTTGTTTCAATTTAGTGACTCGATATCTCTCAGTTTAATTGCTGTTATTTCTGAACCTGTGTCTAGTTCATATTGCAATGTTAAATTTTGTACTTCTAAATTAATGAGGCATGGAGGTGTCTGATGACTGTAATTACAAACATATATGTTGAAAAAATCATTTGAACTTGAATAAAGTTTTTGAATAGATTGTTCATTTTTAATATTATTTTGAATATTAAGATCACTATCAGCTTCATCCTCAATGTCAACTGAATGCATTTCCCGAACTTTAGAACACATTTTGTATATACGGCCTTGCTGGCCACATTCCGAACAAAATTTATTTTTCAGTCTACACTGTGATTTTAGATGACTTGCTTTACCACAACAAAAACACAGAACCTCGTTTGAAATGTTCTTGGTTTTATTTTACGTGAAATGCGATCTTCAATCTTTAAACTACGGCTTAACCTGGAACATGTTGTTAGTAGATTCCTGAGGTGGGTTAGAATGTAATAAGGCACTCGCAACTCAACAGTTCTCGCCAACGTAGTTAGTTGGTCTAACCTCCCATCTCCATTTTTCAACAACTCGAATTTTGCAAGAGATAAAGAGACTCCGTGTATTAATTTTTCTTTGACTTGATCCTCGAAGTCCTTAAAGTCACATTTTTTGCTGCCTTTTTAAGACGCGTAATGTAGTGTTCAATGTTTTCCTGTTGATTTTGATTGCATTTTCTGAATTCTGATCGATCTAATGCAACTGACGTTGATTTAGTAAATCTGTTTTCTAGGATCTTGGTTAATTCAGCGAACGTTTTTCTTGTAGGTTTATCCGGAAAACATGTAATTTAAGATTTCTTATATTTTTTAGGTCATGTTTGTTGTAAGTAAGGCTAGTTGCCTTTTTTCCGGTACTTCGGTTAATGTTATAAGGTATTGCAGTTTAGTTTCAAAAGAATCGAAGTCTTCCCCGTCAAATGGTTGAACACCGAATATATTAGTAGACATTTTATAATTATTGGTTTTCAATATCTTAGTGTGGGTAGACATATTTTCACTTTAAATGGATTCATGAAATAATTTCCTCAGTTTGTCAATTATTATTTCCGATGTTATTGGGATTTTCAGGTCAAAACATAACGACAAAAATTATTCTTTAGTTAGTTTTAGAATGAATGACTTTTTTTATCTAATATATCCTTATGAAAATTTTTGAACACCGTTTCAGGCAATGACAGATCGATTACCCAGTTCCGCACTGAAATTTGTATTATTTGATGTTATTTCTATTTCGCAAGAATCTTTTAATTCACACACGTTATATAGATAAAAATCCTCGTCGCCAATTGATATGATTTGTTTTATTTAAATATGGATAATGGATTAATATAATAATTATACCATTTGTTTCAAATATAATAAACAAAAGAGAGAAGAGTAAAACATAGACAAAACAAAGATAAACTATTTAGTGTGTGTCGGAGCAGTGTTGCCCTGCTATTCAATGATATCGTGTTGCAAGGTATACGAGTAACACTTAACGATTACGATTTTCTTCATTATAGCACTATTGTAGCCAAGAACTTCAGTATCAGCAATATTTATAAGACGAGCTATGTCTCCTTTCGTAACAGTATAACGTGAAATTACCCTCTTATCTTTCCTTTCCTGGTCGGTTACGATATCCAGTAAAGATTTAAACATCACACCACTCGTAGTTTCACTGATAATAATTTCACCATTCGGTGATTCCTGACAGTTGTCGTTCAATCGTTTTATACTCCATATACTGCTACCGTTTTCTTTAATATCATATGTGCAAAATGCTATTTCGTCAGTGTAGTAATCTACGTGAAGCCACATAATAAGTGCAATTTTTGGAAAATCACTTTTAAGAAATGGAATAGGGTCCGCGCGCAGTTCAGGGCCTTGCGTGGGAATATCAGGTTTTCTACTCAAGTTTACCATGTACACTGATTTTTCAGAACCCAAAAATTTATTTCTGTTGACACATTCAATAACAATCAATGATTTACCTTTCCAGCAGAATAAACTCTCGCACTTATTGTCGATGTGTGCACTGACATTGAGCGAAACAAAACTCACCCCCGTGCCAGCAGGTATTGGATCCATTGAACAATCAACGACGCTACTTTCGTCTTCAAAACGTGGAAATGCATAATCAGGTTCATCCACGTTATTCAACAATTTCCATTCCATGCCGTCTATTGTGTAGAAGATCCTTCCCCCAACGATTTGCACAAGAAAGACTTTTTCATGAAATTGCTTCAATTTCTGTAGTTTGTAATTTTCTCCTTGAATAGTTAAAATTCGTTCCTGCAAATAAAGTGTCATAATTTTTGAATAAAAATAAATTATGTAGGTACATATAAAATGTGGTATTATTTAAATACTGAAACAGGCCATGTTGATTAAGATTATTTAAAAATATGTATATAGGCAGTGAGAACTAGAAACTACTCTTTTTAAAAATATATTTTCGTAATGTACTATATATGTCACAAAATAATCCAGACATGCGATGATGATTTGGATCGAAAGTGGTAGACCACTCGTAGGCCCCTTCGCACAGGAAATAAAATTAAAGCATGCAGCGTTTAAACTGGCCCTGAAAAGATGTTAGAAAGAAACAGAACAAATACAGATGGATAAAGTACCCAGGGACTGACATAATCGTGACTTTAGACAGGTTTGGAATAAATTGCACAAAAAGTGCAGCCTGCGGTCTAAAATTCCAAGTAATATAAATGGAGGAACGAACCCTAAAGCCATCGTAAAAATTTTCGCAGATCATTTCACCACTCTTACTCCGACCTCTCTGATCTCCTCGAGTGAATCGCCACTTAATCGTACAACAATTGAAGGCAACAGCCTTTCAAATACTGTGAACTTGGTCAATACAGCCTTGAAAAACATGAAATCTGGGAAATCGGCAGGCCACGACGGACTAAGAATTAAACATTGAACATGTCAAACACACGTGAGGACCAATCTTACAGCTTCAGGCGAGGTTGTTTACTGACATTATAAAAAATGGGCAATTACCGAGTAATATGACAAGAACCATAGTAATACCCATCCTTAAATCCAAATTATTTGACTCAACCTCCCACGAGAGCTACAGACCGATATCGATTGCTACAACCATTTCGAGATTATTCGAACGCGTGCTGCTAGATCAGGTCGACTCCAGCATGGAAACCAACGACAACCAGATGGGTTTCAAAAAACAGACCTCTACTGACGCTGCATTATTTACTGTAAAACGGAATTTGGAGTACTACTGAAATAAAAAGACTACTTCGTACGCACGTTTCCTAGACTTGAGCAAGGCCTTCGACACACGGTTTCTCAATAATTCATCTGGTTAGTTAAAACATAATTTTAGAACATTTGTGAGAAACAAGACACATTTATAAAAAGTGAAATAAAATCCACATTATTGCTGCCAAAATCCATTAACTTACTTTGTGATAGGAAAGATTTGTTTTCTTTTACCATTTACCTGACATTCTTTATAAAAAATAGACAAACCCATCCATTTTAAAAATTCAAGTGCTAAACACTTTGAAATATTTTAATTAAATAAAATTAACATAAACAGTCTGTCCCAAAAAACAACGCCAATCTTTGGAGAGCGGAGAGGCCAAGTCATGACTGACCAGAATATCAAAGCATGACTTCAATAAAAGATCATTAGTGTTGGATACCAAAATAGAAAACATTGAATAATCTATGTTTCTCTATGTTGTCCCACCATTATTCGCTTCCTCTTCCTCCGCACACAAGAGGCTGTTGGCGATTGATTCGCTCGCGGCGGGTATATGGGAAAAAAACTGTAACAGGGTTGCTATGTGTAGGTATTTTGTCACCGCCCATTCGAAGGTCGGATCGTTTCCTCTTTTATGTTTGTGCCTTTGAACAAGATATCCAGAAGTATCTACAGTCCGCAAAGAACCTGGATGCAACGGGAGACTAGGGAAAATAATCGGTATCCAGTTAATTCCATGCCTCACCCTTTTCTTCTGACGCATTCTGAAAATAGCAATATTGGGATGTCAGATTTTTATCCCAATCTTGACAGATATGTATAACATTGTATTGCCGTCAATTTCGATGTTTTAAGTTTAACATGATTGAAATTAATAAATTCAATAAATCAGAAAGCTCTAAAACGAAAAAAAACATCAAGTTATTCACAATTACGAATAATGAGCTTTCTAATTGATTGAATTCATTCATTTCAAACCTGTCAAACATAAAACGGCTTCACAATAATATAGAAAAACTTTCAAGATAGGTAGGTACAGAAATAGCAATATTGCTTAATTCAAAATACGGATGATAGTCTGCGCTTGCAACAATTAGTTTTCGCGATATTGGCAAATTTAGAATTTTCTTAAGAATTGATACGTTAGGTCAGTTTTTAAGTACGACAGATGAAACATTACATATTGTAAGATACTGATTTTTGCTACGCAAAGTTTTAGTCTTTGTATTAATTGATCACAGTTTCATCGAGCTAGGTTCAAGGTCTTCCATCCGGGTTGGACTCGTCCCATCTGGTGTAGTCCACAGAGAATACTTGCTCACAAGGAGTCAGGTAGTAGGGAGATATTCTCTTGAGGCCGATTGTTTACTAGCGCGACCCCAAACTCCTCCGTGGGTCACTTTCCTCTCGTCACTGCTGGTGCCGCTGCGGGCACCTCTGTGGATCCCCAGGTAAATCATTTGCGAAATATTTGATCAATTTACCAGTAAACGGAGGTCATAGATCATTAACGTTCACTGAACTGGCTGAAGACCACTAAGATATCAGAACTTATCTCCAATGGATTGCTTGTATTTAAAACCCGTACTAGAATGGTCTTGAAAGAGGTTCAAATGTAGAAAATAATCTATCTACGTACGCTGTATATACTTTAAACAATTATCTACCTACAATAGAGTAGCATCACACTGTTCGAGTACAAACATTTCTGATAAACGTAACGGATTTGTTTTCTAACTAAAATTGTATTAGCAAAATAAACAGAGAACTTGAAATGTATTATAATACCGAAAAACATTATGATGGAATAAATGAATAAATTCAATAACTATCAATATCACTTCTGGGGCCATTGTTGTTTATAATCTTCATTTCCGATATTCACGATTGCTTTCGTCACTCTAATGTCCTAATTTTTGCTGACGATATGAAAATTTTTAAACCAATTTCTAGTATTTACGATTCGTTCAATCTACAAGATGATTTGCTACGGTTAGATAATTATTGTAAATTAAATAAACTTGATTTGAATCCCTCAAAATGTTCTTGTGTAGTTTTCACACGCAAAAATAATATAATACCATTTAACTATATACTAAAAGGAGAACAATTAGAAACAGCTACGTCGATCAGAGATTTAGGGGTGATCAATGATAGAAAATTATTATACGACGAACATATCGATTCTATTATAAGTAAGGCTTATAGGGCTTTAATCATGAGAATGTCTAAAGATTTTAAGTGTGTAAAGACATTGAAAGTACTTTACAGCACTTTTGTCAGAAGCAAACTCGAGTATGCAACGCAAGTATGGAACCCCCAGTATATGATCTATGTAAATCGCTTGGAACAAATTCAAAAAAAATTTATTCGCTTTCTCAACTTTAAATTCAATTGCGTTTCTGACGATTATGACAGTTCATGCAAAAAATATCACATCCTACCTTTATACAGACGTCGGGAAATAGGTGATTTGATGTACCTACTAAAAATTGTATCAGGCAACGTCGACTGTCCTGAACTATTAAATAGACTAAAATTCCATGTTCCCTGTAGATCTCGTAGACACAACCCAGTCTTTCACATTGATTTTACCTCATCCAACTATCGTCGGAATTCATATTTCTTGAGGGTATGCGATGCATTCAATAAACTGATAAGATTATTGGATATTGATCTGTTCGAGTGCAGCCACACAAGATTAAGAAAAATTTTGAGTGCTGAATTTTTTTCCACGTAATAATTAAGTTTCTTTTTCTTTTATTTAAATTTTTTATTCTTTCTTTCTATATAATTAATATGCCTTAGTATATCATAAATATTTATCATTACTGACATATTTCTGTTTGTTTAAATTTTTTTTTCTTTCTTTCTATATAATTAATATGCCTTAGTATATCATAAATATTTATCATTACTGACATATTTCTGTTTGTTTAAATTTTTTATTCTTTCTTTCTATATAATTAATATGACTTAGTATATCATAAATATTTATCATTACTGACATATTTCTGTTTGTTTAAATTTTTTATTCTTTCTTTCTATATAATTAATATGCCTTAGTATATCATAAATATTTATCATTACTGACATATTTCTGTTTGTTTAAATTTTTTATTCTTTCTTTCAATATAATTAATATGCCTTAGTATATCATAAATATTTATCATTACTGACATATTTCTGTTTGTTTAAATTTTTTATTCTTTCTTTATATATAATTAATATGCCTTAGTATATCATAAATGTTTATCATTACTGACATATTTCTGTTTGTTTAAATTTTTTATTCTTTCTTTCTATATAATTAATATGCCTTAGTATATCATAAATATTTATCATTACTGACATATTTCTGTTTACTTAAATTTTTTATTCTTTCTTTCTATATAATTAATATGCCTTAGTATATCATAAATATTTATCATTACTGACATATTTCTAAATGTAGAGACCTGTAATTGACCATCTATATTGTATCAATGTTTTCTATGCTTTTTTTTGTGCTGTTGGTCTTCCATAAACATTAAATAAATAAAAATAACTATGAATAGAACACAACGTTGTTTACTTCACACAATGACAGTTTAATTAAATAAATAAATTAAAACGTTTTCGATGCTTACTGCATCATCTTCAGTAATATACTAACTTAAGACTAGAAGACATTTTATCTACTACATAGGGGCGGGAGTTGTCAGGAGTGGGGGAGGGGCAGGCGGAAAGTGAAAGTGGTTGCTGGGAGGGGCTAGTATGGTAAGAAGGGGGGATGTAATAAGTGGTTTTTGTATGTTTAAGGCCTTATCATTATTTAGATGAATTTCTATATTTTCCAAGATGTCCAATTTCTTTCCTTTTTTGCATACATGCAACACCTCCACGTTATCATACTTGAAGTGATGTCCCTCTGATCTCACATGGTCTGCCATCTCTGAATTAATATTGAAATTTTTTGTCCCTTTAAAATGTTCATCTATTCGCGTTTTTCATGAATAAATTTAATAGTTTATACATATATAAATGATGAATTTAATTAATGATGAAAATAAAATATCTTACTTCGGCGTCCGCCCCGGGGAAGATCAGCAGGAAGGCCCCTGCGGTGAGGAGAAACAACAATCTCGGATCCATCGCAGATGCTGAAAACATAATGTTTATTAAAGTAGAAACATATTTTTACGCTTATATAATACAAAAAAACACATTTTTTCCAAATCATTTTTTAATAATTACGTAATGTTCATTTTTTCTCGAACAACATTTTTCTCGAACGTGCATGGGGGAATGTTGCGTGTCAGTCACGCAGGAGGAAATATACATAACGCAGTCATTTCGTGTATTATTTCTAAAATTTTGCAATAAAATAATACTTTTTAAACATACCTTAATAAGTATCAATAAAATAAATAAAAATATTCCCTTTCTAGTAAATAATTAAACAATTTCTGCCTAAATTTTATTCTTCCAGGGTGGTGTGGTCTTTAAGTCGATTACATGAATATTTATAAAATTATTTTGCCGGAACCTGGAATCGAACCACGAACCTCTGCCTATCAAGGGCAACATGTTAGATAAACACAGGTCCGTGGTTCGATTCCAGGTTTCGGCATTTAATTTTTCAGTTTTATTATTTGATATTTATGTATTTCTCTTTATTTCATTTATTTATATTGTATTAAATATTACGGGACTCGTTTCCTTAAATAAATGAAAAATATGTTTAATTATATATATACATATGGATTCGTCCGTTGCTTCACAAAACTCTTTTTTTGCGTAGCTTTGCAAAACTCTTTCCTCCAGTACATAGCATTATTCTGATAATATTCAAAAAGATTAAGGCAATAAACTAAGATAAAATATCATTCCATTTAGAAACAATTTTTTTACGAAAAATACAAGGAAAATATTACACCTTTAAAAATCGATTATTATATAACTACTTATTATATAACTACTTATTATACTGCATATTTTACATATTGGATCCTAGGCTATTTTTGATTAGAAGATAATTGTATTTTTGCAAAAGGCCGAAAATATCAAATGATTCATTTTAATAACAATTCAATAATAATAATTTATTTATCCGTCTATCTGTCCGTAACTTTTCATCTCATTCCGTTTTCAAAATAAGTATGATTTAAAAATTTTTATCAATTAAAATTACAACCTTTATATTTCTATAATAAAATATACTATTTTTTCAACTATTTCGATATTTTTATAATATTTCAATTTAATGAAAATTAAAACTAATAAGTGCGTCAATTACTATATCCCATATGTCATTGGTATTATCATTTATCAAAATACATAATTCTCTATGTAACAATGCCCGTCAATAACACTATCAGATAACTCAAATAATAATGAGGTATAATTTTATAATGAGAATAGCAAGAAAAGTATAGTTTTTTACTTAACACTGTCCATCGCTAACATTATCAAGACGCTACGCTACTCTAGATAGAGCTGTTCTCATAGCTTTAACTAGTAGCGGAAATATATTTTAATAAAAGTACCTACATTTGTGTAATACACAGTAAAAATTATTTTTGTTGGGTTATATCTAGTAAAGGAATTAAAACTTGTAAACGAATTTAGATTTCAAATAAAATCCTTATAAAAAAATAGATATTAGATAGAGAGAGGCATAAACAAACAATGATTGAATTTATGATGGCTGCAGCGTGGAAAATCGAATAAAGAAAGGATGGCCAAGATGGTGAGGTCGTGTGATAGGAAAAAATTGAGAGATGAATATTGAAAACATCCGCGAAAGACCTGGCATCATCAGATAATCGAAATATTGGGGGAGAGTCCTGTTAAAAGCTTCAACAATCGAAGAGCTTGCGTATAAAAGTGGACGAGGCAAAGTGGTACGCCTCGAAAAAGAGTGTGGTATTTTATCGTCTCTGTCTACCACTGCGGAGAAATGATGCGATAGTCGGTGGGTTAGTTAGAAAAAGGCAAAAAAGCTTTGTATTTCTCACGGTAAAGTGAGTTGGCGTCGTGGCGGCGTGCGAGTATTTTTGCGCCGCGCTGCGTGGTGACCAGGGTAGAATAAAGTGGTGCAAATTGATTGGAACAGCCGACACAAGAGGGATGAGTTAAGACGCGAACATAGAAAGAGACCAAATCATTGGAGTAGCGCACTTTTTTATTTTAGATAAGCAAAAAATACAAGTACTTACATGTCTAAAAATCCTGTTGGAGTAAACTTGTACGCAGAATTTCTCTCAGCCGTTGTATCTTTGTCAATGAGCGAGATGACAGCTCTTTACAATATTTATTGCCTCACAAACGGCCAGTTTTTCAACGAGAGCTGTATTTCAATTAATTTACTCTACTAAAAATGTAGTATAGACTTGTTAGACGAGACGAGACGCAGTGATTCAAATGTGCTTTTTATTTTTTTATTGATGAAATCTTTATTAACATTAACATAATATACAGGGTGTCTCAGAGTTAGTAAAACTTTGCAGTTCTTGATAATGAGTCGAAAATGTTAAAGAAACCATGACCAAGGACCACCGTGATCAACATCAATCAATAGTTATAGAGATATCTATGCAATATCAAAGATCGCATTTTAAAAAAATATTTAGACCTATTTTTTGAAAAAAGTTAAACTCATTATAATATCATTATGGTAACTTGTATTGATTATAAAAAATACATTATCTTCAATAAAAACCTCCTAAAAAAATGTTTTTTAATTTTTTGATAAGTTTTCATAATTTTATTCGACTTGTATTAATGCGATTGAATTTTTTCTAATCTATATATGTTACTGTGATGATAGTTCAGCTTATTGTGTAGAATGACTTAGAAATATAAAAAAAAAAAATAAACATTGATATTGCATATCTTATCGAGACATTCAAGATTCTATAGGGCTACTACAATATTCCTAATATGATAGATATGTTTGCATTAAACTTTAATGTGGGCCTTCGAGGACATCACCTGACGTTGAACAAGTCTCATTTCTCGTGTAACCTAAGAAAGCATGCATTAAGCAATATAGTGGTCAATATAGTGCGTTGTGTCTGCAGCCAGTGTCAACCAATTTAAGAATAGGCTGGATATTCAAATGAGAGACAGTGATATGGGCCTATCAGCTTGAGCTGCCTGCCCATTATCAATAATAATAATAATAATCATAATATCTCTGCAATTTTATGTTTTGATATGGTAATGATTGCTAGAGTATGTTCGACTAAATATTAAGAAAATCTCTCCAGCTTTTGTACTTTTATAAGTTCGATCAGTTAATAAATTCATGCCTAAATAAACTTAGTAAGTAAAATCTTTTAGGCTTTTCAAAAAAAAAATAACGCATCACCCACAACCACCCGAACCAGCAAAAACGTTACAAATCCACCTTTAAAGTTTTGAGTACTAGCTATGAAGCACCCTTTATATTTATTTGAAAAGTGAACAATGCCCAGTTGGACGAAGCGATGGCCCAGAACAGGGAATCGTGGAAAAAAAGAATAAGGAGAGCCGACCCCAAATGAAATGGGAAATGGGATAAGAAAAAGAAAGATTTATTTGAAAAGTGAGGCAACAATTTTTTGACCGAAAATTATTATTTTTCTTTTAAGTACATTTAAATATTAGGTCCTTACATATGAAATTGGCGTTTAGTATGGGAGGAACATAAAGCCGATTTTTTTTATTATAACATATTTATTTAATCAAAGTATGTACCATTGCTATCTATGCACTTTTGCCATCTCATAGGTAGTTCATCGATCCCTTTACTAAAAAAACCATTTGGACGGGAATCAATAAAATCTTTGAAGGGGGTTTGGACTGCCCCATCGGAGTTCAATTTTTTCCTTTGCAAGAAGTTATCCAAATTTCGAAAAAAATGGTAATCTGTTGGGGCAAGGTCCGGAGAGTACGGTGGATGTCTTAGAAATTTCAATTGAAGCTCCTCTAATTTGGTAGCCGTCTGTTGTGCAGCGTGTGGTCTAGCGTTATCATGAAGCAGCAGTGGCCTAGAGCGATTAACCAGCCTCGGTTGTTTAGCAGCTAGCTTTTCCATCATGGTTTGCAGTTGCTGACAATAGACATCTGCCGTAATCGTCTGGCCAGATTTAAGAAAGCTGTAGTGAACGACACCAGCACTAGTCCACCAAACGCTCACAAGTAACTTTTTTGGAGTCAATTTTCGCTTGGGGCATGGTTTGGCTGGTTCGGCAGGGTTCAGCCATTGCGATGAGCGCTTCCGATTATCGTACAGGATCCACTTTTCATCACAGGTAATGATTCGATTTAAAATCCCTTCATTATTGTGCCGGTTGAGTAATGCAACGCAGCAGTCAACGCGCGTTTGTTGATTTGCTTCACTCAATTCGTGAGGTACCCACCTTTCAAGCTTTTTCACCTTACCAATTTGCATCAAGTGGATTAAAACAGTTTTATCACTAACACCGCAGCCTGCAGCTAACTCGGATGTAGTTTGCGATGGATCCGCTTCCAAAATAGCCTTCAATTCTTCATTATCAACTTTGGTCTCCGGCCGTCCACGGGGCTTGTTCTGCAGGTCGAAATTTCCAGAACGAAAACGTTGGAACCAAAAACGCACTGTGTTTTCTTTTGCGGCACCGTCGCCATACACATCATTAATTCCGAGCCGTTTCTGCAGCACTGGTGCCACGGTGGAACTCGTACTCGTAAATAACGCGATATTTCAAGTTTTTCATTTTGTAAACTGAGTGACGCAAAGAAAAAAACAATTGAGGAAAAAACAATTGAATTAAAATTTTCAAAACACAAATACATGAGTAAATAGCTGTATAAATTTGGATTTGGAATTCCTAACCAAAGAGAAGATATTTGAGATCAAATTTACCAGTACGGCAAAACGTCAATTTCATATGTAAGGACCTAATATAAGCGTGGATTATAATTTTTGTTTTGTTTTTCATGTAATTAAATCGCTGTCCCATTCTTAACAGTTTTGTTGTTCTGCAAATAGGGTGGTTATTTTATTACACAATGCTAATTATTTAAAAATATTAAAACTGTCGTTAAATAAGTAGGTCCCTAGAGAACGGACTACATGCAGAATTTTAACAATAAACATTCCACTTTGTGTGCAATCTGCCTTTTTTACGCTCACAAAAAACCTTGCACATTTTCCTCCGTTTTATGCACATATTAATCTACTGCTTGCAAACAATGTTAGTCCAAATTGTACGAGAATGTCTTCCGAATGAATGTGTTTTGATACATGGGAATTTTCATACTATCTGTACTAACAATTGGTTATACAAAGTACTATAGGGAGTACTTAGTAGCATTAAAATAATTATTGACGCGTTATAAATAAATAAATAAATATAACTTTATACCAGAATGTGGGGAGGTTCTTGCAACCCACACATTCCATATAAAAGTAGGTACACACATTAAAAATATTATATAAAATAAAAGAGAAATAAGAAAATCATAAGTATTAAAAGTATTAAAAGAAATATATCGTATATTAGCGGCTTTAGCGAGCGATGGCAAGTCAATTATGCGGGGCCAGTATCTTTCTCCAGTGTGAATTGCGCGATCAATACATCCAGTCTTCAGCTAACTCTTTTATGATTTGAATATCTCGTGATACTTGGGTTAAAAAGTAGCTTCAGAACGACGAGTTAGGACAGAATGGGGTAGATCTAACTAAAGATTGGAGGATATCTGGCTTGTGTTGGTCTAGCTGGATGGGATCGTAAATACTTACCGGCAATTGGGCGTGGAATCCGCACAAGCTCCTACAGGATGCCTTTAAAAGCAAGACTCTTCTTGTTGCTCGGAGTCGTCAATAAACCGACCTCTGCTCCTCACCCGGCGCAAAACTACTTAAACCAACAAGAAGGTTTCCTTCGTCTCTAGAAGGATTTCCATGCATGAACGCTGTAAAACCTTTAATTGCACTGTTTGTGAGAAGACAGTGTGATGATCCAACCAGATAGTAGGGCATCGGGGCCTTGATACATTTTATAATAATTTAGTATAGCTCCTGGTCCGGCACCAGAGTTAGACAACCCATGGGGTGTGTGTTGAGCATATAAGGCGAAGCAAATTTATAATACAAATCTTTCCATTGCAACTCAATGTAAATCATATTCTTATCACGGCTAACGATGTAAGATGACCCTAATGTGGGTCCTACTAAATAATGAAGGTTAGTAAGTAGCAAAACGTCGCGTTCAAAATACAATATATTGGATTATTAAATATTTCATTATTCTTATATGTGAGCGCGCGCGATCGAGCGGCAGGATGCAATCGGTCGACTTCAACTATATGATGTAGCGATACAGTTGTTAAAAATTAAATATTCTATACAGAAATACTACTATTACTAATAAAATTCAATTCTTCATATGAAATCATTTTCTTACTATACGTAATTACTCTATACAATAAATTAACTAAAAATACGTATTAACTGAAAATAATTATTCTGTGAAAATTGCGCTTTTGAATGCACTATTAACTAAAAATATTATCTAACATCTTGGGATCGCATACGAAACTGATAATACCTAATGCCCTTTGCATTTACTAAGTGTATTACCTAAATGACCACAGCTATACCATCCTGTCCGTCAGGGACGAAACATAAAACACAGTTATACTTCTAAAGTATAAGTTATAATAAGTTTCTATATAAGTTACGCGACAAAAATATCTATTACAGTCGGGCTATGAATATGAACTATTTCCGTCTCATAATGGCGTTTGGCACCAATACTAAAACCTTTACTAGAAATAATAAATGCTAATAAATCTCGATAAATATAATATATAATATTCGTAATACGTCGTTGAATTGGCACATGATTCGTCTAATGGATGAAGGACCCCGTTGTGTATCGTAGTAACTTCAAATTCTTTTATAGGAGCAGTGTGGAAACGATTGCATAATAATACGTAATACCTAACGAGTCTAATAATCTATACATTTATGTTATAATAAAATACGTTCACCAGAAAGAATTCGTGTATTAGAAATAACACATTTCTGTTTCGAGACAAACCAGTAAAATTGTTCGAGCGGTGCAAAGGGAAAATTCACACATATTAAATAACACTGAAATTAATAATTATAAACACTTTGTATTAGCAAATTCTTACCTTGAATGGTTTCATCCTAGACGTGCATAAACCTGTTCATATTAATTCCATGGGAAAATAATACATATATTTTCTATCTACGAAAACAACATTTTTGAAGTAAAACTTCTTCATGAATAAATAGATAAGGTCTCGGGGATGGTCTGTTCGAAGGGATTTTACAACAGCCCGTGAGTTTATATGAAATAATAGTTTCTTTGAATGATAATTTTTGGTTTTTTAAACCCTCAGCATCTCTGCTGAGAGGGGTTAAGGCTCCGCGCCCGCCTAAACCCGGTGACCAGCTTCCTAAGTGACTAAATGGCCCCCTTGTTCCTCCGGAACTTACTACATCCCGAGACTCTATCTCTTCTTTACGAGATGTGATCCCGTGACGCCCTTCTTTTAGGCTTATAATTGAGAAGGCCTTACTCTTTTGGTACGAGTTTCTGATGATGAGTGTTGTCTTGAGGTGCCTTTCTTTTAGGCCGGTGTTTGAAGAATCATGTAATCTTTTGGTACGAATTGATGACGACATTATAGCCTCCTTTGCGGGCATAGTCAGCGATGTTTCAAATTATTGTGCAATCTCATTATGCCTTTTCAGAATGGCGTCCCACGATTCTGCATCTTGCAACATTTACTTTGGTCAAATGTTAGAGTGTTAGTAACATATTTATAATATCCCAGCTATTTCATATGAGTGAATGATTTTTTATACTGATTCTGGCCCTGTCTTTCTTACAGAGGAAGAAAAGTTAACGTTTTCTATCGAGGTTTTACAGCATTAAGCTTTAAGGGACCCTGCAGGGGCTTGTGCGGGTTCCACGCCCAAGTGCCGGCAAGCATCTACGCCCCAACCAGCTAGGCCTTCACAAACCAGATATCCCTAATCTTTAGTTAGATCTCCCCATTCTGTCCTTTACTCGTCGTTCTGAAGCTACTTGTTAAGCCAGATGTACCGAGGTACTCAAATCATAAAGAGTTATCTGAAGACCGGATTGCGCAATACTTATGCAATACAATTATTATAAGGATATTAAGCGTTTCTTATAGAATTATTTGTATTCAATTGTTAGTACAAATAGTATGAATATCCCCATACTTTAAAATATATTCGTTCGGAAGAAATTCTCGTACGATTTGGATTGATATCTGATTACTCAATACATAACGCGTCAACAATTATTATGAATCTATTAAGCGCTGCTTATAGAGCTCCGAAAAATCAATTGTTAATACAAATGGTATGAAAATCCCCATGCATCAAAATATATTCGTTTGGGAGATATTCCCGTACGAATTGAACCAATATCACACAAGAAATCGTGATATCATTTATATATAATTGCTTCGATCTTAAAATCTTCCCAAAATAAATACATTTCGACAGTGAAAATAATTAATCGATAGATAATATAAATGTGTTCCTTAGCTGTTACACAGTGGCGGTATGGTCCTCTCTGTTAATGATGAAATGGTAGATTCCTCCACACGTCCGGTCAGCAACTCCGTCCGCAAATGATGTTCTGGAACTGAGGGCTCTGTCGGTAGTCTCTCGGGCAGCGCTTCCGCTCGCAAGTCTGGTCTCAAACTGAAGGGGCTGAGTATATCGTGTTCGATCCTTTTATGGTAACGATTGCACCATACCTCCGAAATCCACGCTAGTGCAGTGACTCATCCTATGCTCGATGACTTCACCGCCGGCGCCTGCCATTGGCCGGATTCAGTCATCAGGATTGTCGCCAAGGCTCAACCCATCGAAAGGCAACGCGTGCCTGTGATTGGTCCGTTTCGTTAAAATAAGAGTAAAGCACTTGCTACATGCGAGACTTGCTGTTCCGATTCATAAATAATAAAGGCTCGTTCGCACCTACACACAAGGTCGAGTCTATTAGGATTGGCAAACAATATTAATTTAACACAGAATTATATCTATGGTATAATAAAGATCTAAGAAATATTACTTGTATAGCTGAATATTCAATATTTTGTTAGCCTCTTGTAATACATAGAATCTTGAGAAGAAATATATCAGGCTTTTAATTTTAAACGATTCAAACCAGAAGAAATATATTTTTGATGTCCATACTTGGCTTTTTTGAATATTATATTTTAAGATTTTCAAAATTTATTAAATCTATCTCTATGTCGACCATCACAACAGAAACAGATAAGATATAAAAATCATTCAATCGTATGGAATAGTTAAGATAATCTAGATATGTTACTTTTCAATCTTTTAACGTTTTCATATTTTTCTATATTGTTTTTCGCGAAGTAACAAGCAAAAACAGAATTAGTTTTACACCAAATCTGGAATTATTTTCAAACGATATTATTATTTTCCTCCAAGATACTAAGAACGGCGCTCGAAAGGCTAGGTTCCTGAATAATCACACTCGGGTGACGTCATTCTAATAAAGCAGTATAGTTGAAAATTATTCGTGCTTCTAGAAGCATCCATCTTATATAGAGAAGAAATTGAAATAAGTTGGAATGAGTTTGAATGACATCAAATGAAAAATTCTTCATACAGGTCTTTTTCTTGCGTATAAAGAATTTATAATTAAAACTTTGTTTTTATTGTAAATATAGTTTATTGAAAAAAATTACACATTTTTGGATCAAATTGTTGCGCATACTTAGCCCATTAAATTTTTTGGTGAAATCTAATCTTATATTGTATTTAATCATTACTTTATATTCAAGAATACATATTTATTTGTGAAGTCGCAATTTTTTCAGAACAATGTTCTGTAAAATTTAAAACCACACAAATTAGAAAGACACACAGAAAAATGTAATCCACGAAAATATATTTAAATATTTATAAAATATGTAAGAATTAAATGTTAATCAATTAATAAAATGAGACTTATATATAAGGTCGATGTATTCACGGAAATATACAAGGCTTCTACAGCTTAATTGGATAAAGCGCCGGCCCCGGAAAGGAGGAGATCCGTGGTTCGAATCTCAGTAGTAGCCAAATATTTTATAGTGGATTAGATTTTTTTGTATGTCTTTCTTAGTGATTCATCATTACCGCCCACTGCACACGCTAGTGTACCCTTGTTCGAAATGATTTGGTGTCTTATTGTATAATGGAAGTAATTACTTTTTTCGAAACAATATTATTGTGGTGAACTATAAAAAAAAAATTTTGGCAATATGTAATGGGTAAATAAATGTTATTGGTTAATCATCGTAATACGGATTTGAAAATAGTCTATTTAGGCAATATGTTTTTATTGTTTTTTAATTATAAAAAAAGTACGCAATAAAAAGCAAGTTTTTATTATACTCCCTTTCTCATTTACTAGTTGCAACATTTTTTTTCGCTTAAGGGGGGGTAAGGTTTTTAAATTTTTTTTTTGGATTTTATTTTTAATTTTTTAAATGAATGTATAACATCGCAAAAATATTCTTTCAAGTCAATCGGAGCAAAATTGACGAAATTATGAACATTTGAGCGATACTCAGACTGATTTTCTATACCTGCTCGGGCAGCTAAGAGATGCGCTCACCTGAGGACTACCGGACATGCTATTGTATTAGAAGAGTTTTGCTTAGACAAGGACAAAAAGATGATGATGATTAATGCTCTTTGCTGTGTGAACATGGCATCGACGATTATGTGTAAGTATAAAATAAGTGTTGAGTTTTATTTTGAATTTTACAGTGTGCAAAACTTTAAAACGTTTTCCCCACATCTCACGTTTTCAAAGTCGGTGTCCATCATAATTTCAAAACTACTGCACCGATCCTTTTGAAATTTTGAACACTATTTCTGTACATAATTTACGAGGTAACGCTGGAGGCTTTTTTTCAAATTTGTCATTAATTTTTATTTTTTAATAACAAATTAGTCGATATTTTTCGCAAAAAATCGCGTTTTTCCCTTCAAAGTGTTCCAAAACATTGAAAAATTAAAATTTCAAAAAACCCTCCCAGCGTTACCTGGGAAAACCTATTATCTAACGAATGAACTCTAATTTTTTGATTTCAGATGATCTAGCACCAAGTTATGATGGACACCGCAATTCTACTTTTTTCCGAGACACGTCCGAATCATTGCTGCCATTGCCGTATTTTTTAATATTTCGTCTTGAAAATTTTACACAATATTCTTTAAATGTCATACTTTAATGTACCATTGGTTTTAATAAAGATATTTTAACTGTGTTGTCACAAAAAATTCACAAAAACATGCCTTTTTTTGTACGAATTAACCTTACCCTCCCCTTAACCTACACGTTGGGCTTCGGTCGGGCGACGCTACGAAAGGGAGTAATAAAAAAATTCCAAAAATCCAAAATTAAATTATATCAGGTTTTGCGCCTACCAGACGCGTTTAAATATTTTCATACAACTTAATAAGTTGTATGAAAAAACCATTCAAAATTTGAAAAATCCAAAAATTTATTAATTTTTCTAACGAAAATTTGATAGATCTTCTTAATCGTCGCCACGAGTCTGCTTGCAAAGTTTCAGCTCCATTGGATCACAGAAAAGGGGTTTAAAATGGATCCAAAGTTTTTTCGTCAGACAAGAAGACAAGCAGACGCCACGAGTTAATATAAAAGGAGTAATAATAAAATATTTTGATTTATTTTTTATTATTATGTATAATTAGACTCCACTATAACGTGAGATATTATTTGTATTATAATATTTTTCAATAACCGTGTGCTAGGTTATATTTTATAGCCCTGTCTACGAGCGTGTACTATGGATAACTGATTGCTTTATTTTCTAAACATCTATCTAAATTTTTATCTTCCAATATTTTTATTTGCTAAGTATGTCGTAATAAATAACAAAAAAATAATATTTCGTTTCTATTTTTCTTTTGGGTGTTTATGGGTAAAACTAAATTATAATGCAAAAATAATTTTTAAAATGAAATCTATCTCGTACAAAGTAAAATGTATGAATTGATTATGAATAAAAACTCTAGTATTTTATTATTATTATGGGAAAGTAGGTATAGAAGTCATTTATGGTGTATATCGGACTTACGACCGATCGTATGGTAGGCTCAAGTGATTACTTTACACATATGTAACGTTCGCCATTTCCACCATGATAGAATATACCATGTCTTACTAATCTTTGAAGGTTGTATATATTTGGATTATATGACACACATCACGTACGTGTTGTAACAACCTATTATACTGACCTGCGACAGCCATTTTTCCTTCCCCCTAAATCCCCACAGATGTTGCTAATTATTTTTGATATCGTTAATGTCGATCAATGAGACTCCCATAATTGATTTTACGGAATTTATGAAGCAATATACTTTTTTCTGTGTAATGAAATTCTTTCCGAATTACTAACATTACACTAGGATACGCCGGAAATATTTATTATTTCAATTTTTATTAAATTCCCTTTTTTTACCAGTATTTTTCATTCAGAATATTTTTGAGTTTGTTCAAATCTTTCAGAACGGTAGTACCGGATTTCTTGTCACAGAGACATCGTTAATCATTTAATGTATATTATGGATGTCTCACAGAGACGAAACTGTATTTTATTATTATTATGGGAAAGTAGGTATAGAAGTCATTTATGGTATACACCATGGTATACACCATAAATGACTTCTATACCTATTTTCCCATAATAATAATAAAATACAGTTTCTTCTCCGTGAGACATCCATAATATTACATTAATTGATTAATGATGTCTCTGTGACTAGAAATCCAGTACTACCATTCTGAAAGATTTGAACAAACTCAAAAATATTCTGAATAATAACTCCCATTAACAAACTGTCCAGTTCTAGGACAATATTCATATATATATATAGATACTGCTATCAGCTGTCGTCCCGCTCACTGGCAAGGATTCTGCGAGGGAGGAGCATCCAAGGATTCATTTTATTAATTAATAACAACAACACATTAGCATATTTATCTTCCTAGGTTCTAGGTCAATACATCTCCGTTAGGACGGACGCCTTCTCTTTTCCAAAATTCTGTCCAACTACAAAGTCAACGCCTTAAGGCTCGAGAATATTTTAACGGCGATTACGGCTAAAAAGCGATTAGGTATCTCCACCCTGAAGAACATTAATATGGCGTGAAAACCGACAAAAAATAATCAAAATAATCAAATTTACATATTTATTAATTAATATTTATATTCCACCACAAAGTTAACACCATTATCAATAAACATATTTTTTGTGTTTATAAAGCATAGTAATGGACGCACTTATAAATTTTAGGTATCGTTATAATTATAACCCCTCAAAAATGACGGCACTTTTACAAAATGGTTCCTAAAAAATAAGTGTTTATTTATTTATATCCGACACCCATGAAACTATTATATGCAAAAACACATTCTTATTGTGAAGTTGCAATTTTTCAGAACAAAGTTCAGTGAAATTTAAAACCAAATTAATTAATTGATTGGAAAGACATACAGAAAAATCAAATTCACGAAAAAATATTTGGCTGCTATCGGGATTCGAACTACGGATCTCCTCCTTTCTGGGGCAGGCGCGTTCTCCAATTACGCTTTAGCGGCCTTGTATATTTCCGTGAATATATCGACCTTATCTGTAAGTCTAATTTCTAATCGATTAATTAATTTGGTTCTAGGAATAATGACTTTTATCAAAATATTTCAATTTTTATTTTTATTTTTCCCCGGCAGTTAATTAAATAAGAAATATTATAAATAAAATAGATATCAAAATAAAATCAAAAATAAAATAAGAAAAAAGTTTCCGGTACCGGGAATCGAACCCGAGTTCTCTGGGTGAGAGCCAAATATTTTAGCCGCTACACTAAGCATGAGATGCCACTGCGGGGAAAATGTTTATAAAGCGCTTAGTGCAACTAAAGAAAATATATTTTAGAAAATACTGATACACATGCTCATTAGTGGCACGTGAGCATGCGCAGTATTGAGCTTCTTGAGCCATCGCTATTTAGTAGCATGTGTGTACCCACATGAGCATACCCATACATACACATGCTCATTAGTGGCACGAGAGCACGCGTAGTATTGGGCTTCTTGAGCCATTGCTATTTAGCAGCTTGTGTGTACCCACATGAGCATACCCATTACTAGCACGCTCAAAAATCAACATAACGAGCCCCGTGGACGACGCGGAAACTAGTCGATAATGTCAAATTGAAAGCTATAATAATATAAGGGGATTCATCATCTCAAACCACATCAGAATTAGCAACAGCCGAAGAATTGCCAAAATAAAGAAGCTCGCTAAGAGGGTAGTGTACTGAATTACTAAAGGACAAGAGCAAACCCGTATCGAAGCTTTCCTTAATTTGTTGTGTCGGTACATAAATGAGGGAATTCTGAATCACATTGTCACTTGTGATGACAGTGGATCCTGTATGATGATCAGAAAATTTGTCGTGGTGGTTGGACGCAAGGGAGGCAGACAAGCAATGTCCCAAATGCAAATTGAGTCAAGAGAAACTTCTTGTGACTGTATGCTGGACCTTGGCCGATGTTATCCATTACAGCTTATGAATTCCAGTACAACAACTACTGCAGAATTAAATTTTTGTGGCCTTGATTTTATCAACAGAAATATGAGACCTCAATGACGATTAAAATTAAAATCAATTTACAAAACATAAGTCGCTAACCAAATTTATTAATCAATTAGAAAGTCCTACAGAAAAATCAAATCAACGAAAAAATGTTTCGGGTGCTACCGGGATTGGAACCCAGATCACTTTGCTTTCGGGGAAGGTACGCTACCAATTGCACCACATCAGCCTGATATTTTTCCATGAATATATCGACCTTATCTGTAAGTCTCATAACTTCCATTCTTTTAACTCGTGGCGTCTGCTTGCTTGTTTCCTTGACGAAAATACTTTGGATCGATTTTTAACCCTTTTCCCGTGATCCAATCGAGCTGAAACTTTGAAAGCAGACTCGTGGCGACGATCAAGAAAATCTATTAAACTTTCGTTAATTTATATATATAATATGTATATAACAAAATATAATAATAGTATAATTTTGGATTTTTCAAATTGGAATGATTACAAAAGCTACCGACGGCGGCCCGATAACGTCACGGAATATTTTAAATTTGAATTACTCCGTCGGTAGGTATAATAGGTACTCCACTACGAATTTCGAAAATTTATGACAGTTGGTTCACAGTTGACAGCACACTACGGTTTTTTGGGAAAAAATCAAATAATAAAGAGATATTTTTAGAGATTTCTGACATAGATATTTGTCTAGACATGTTTCATTTTCAGTCAATCATTTATTTAATTACATTATGGTAAACTCAATTTTCAAAGAATGGTAGTAAAATAAAACCTTGGTTTCTATGGGTTAGTTTTTTTTATTAATTAATTAACATAGATTATCAATTTTTAGAGCATGATTTGATTTTTCTGTATATCTTTCTAATCGATTAATATATTTGGTTTTAAATTTCACTTTTTTTTTTCTTTAAATTTCTTTAAAATTTCTTTTAAATACTTTAAATTTCAGAACTTTGTTCTTAATAAATTTCAATCTCACAATGAGAATGTGTTTTTGAATATAAAATCGCTAACTTTTAGAAACCTGAAGTAGATGTACAGGTAAACGCATTCAAATATATTTGCCTGCCGCCCGAAGCAGTAAGATGTTCGCCAGTCCTGCTATTGCTACCATTACTTCACACTGATGTTTCATAAAATTGGTTCTACAATAATAACCCATTGTGCTTATCTGCAGGACGCTTTGTCAGACTGCAAAACGCCCAAGGCGAATGGAATGCTCGTTGCCTTACGCTGTGACTAGTAATCCATATATCTTCAGCTGAAGAGGACCAAGACGAAATTAAACGTGTTTCTATGGTCTAGGACATTATCCACACTCAAAATTCTGTAAAAACATCTATATGGGAAATTTTTTTGTTCTGACAGTAACTGTTGCTTGTCAGTTGGTGATTTTTTCCTGTTTGTAATTTTGATTAAAATATTACTAAGTGACACTAACTTCTTAAATAGCAAGCGAAACGAGAATCTATCCATGGCAGTACAATAAGGATCTAAAAATCTTTTAAAATAAGTCATAATTGTGCAAATATAATTAATAGAAATTTTTTTATTATTAAAATAAAAAAATTATACTTATTGGGTAAACACTTTATAACTTTGTGGTGACATATTCAATAATTAAATCAAATAAAAACAACTTTGTAAACACCACTGAAATATTTTTATTCACACCTCTACATGTTACGGAAACAAAGTTCCCTTCCTCAGGAGGATAACCAGTATACTAAAATTATAGAACATATGTAAACTTAAAAACTAACAAGGAGGGGGGGGCGAGTGGAATGTAGGCGGAGTAAATGGAAGAGCAGGGGGGGCGGAATAGGTAAGTGTTTGGTAATGAGAGTGTTGGGTTTTTTTGTTTAAAATTGGAAAAATATTAAGAATCGGATTGTTTGGGAATTGAATTTGGCTATTTATTATATTGTTATCAAGGTTGATATTTTTTCTTATTTCTAAAACTTCCAAACTATCTAATTGTCTATCATTTTTATTAATATGTAATATTTTAAGACCTAAATTGCTGTCAAAAGTATGGTTCTGTTCAATCAAATGGTTGGCAAATTCCGAATATCCATTACTATTTAAACATCTCAAATGTTCCCTAATTCTTGTTTCTACATTTCGAGTTGTTTTGCCAATGTAAAAAGCCGTACAATCTTTACATTCTAATTTGTAAATTCCCGATTTTTTAATAGAGCTTTCTTTATCCTTATTGTTTATGATGTAATTTTTTAATTTATTGTTGGTATAGAAAGCGGGAAGAATATTGTTAGGTATGTTTTTTGAAATTGCATTAGATATTAAATTATTAACAAATAATAGTTTTCTCCATTTTTTATCGTTATTATTTTTTTGTTGAGGATATAAATAAGAATCGTAATATTTTTTCTTAATTTTTTTGTTTAAAATATTATCAATTAATTTCGAATTATAACCGTTATTTTTGGCTATTTGTTTAATAGTACTTAATTCCTTATTACAATTTTTGGTAGATAAAGGGATAGACAATAATCTGTTAATCATTGAATGAAAAGCTGAAAATTTTTGTTTTTAATTTTGTATTTAATTTAAAAAAATTATACTTTAAACGGCTCTCCTGTAAAGTTGGCTTCATGTGGCATGGTAATTTTTTCCTTTCCACCGTCGATATACAGAATGTCATGACTTAATAATTATAATATTATCATGGATGTATGAACGAGGACTGAGCAATAGATTCTAGTTGTTAATTCATAACAAAAAGAGGGTGAATTTAAAAATATTATTTTTAAAGGGAAAAAATATAAAATAATTATAAGCCAAAGATTTATATAATTATATTTTTTGAATACCATAAAAATTATATATAGCAAATAAAAAAATAAAAAAACAAAAGTTTAGATTCAAAGTTACGGTATTTAATCCGGTGATACACGAACGGTTATTTGAGATTTGTATCTGATGTATCCATGAATGGCAATAGATTTTTCGTAATTCGAAACATCAGTGGCACTAAACAATTATATCTCAGTCAAAAATTTTGACCATGATCAGATTCAAATCTCAAATAACCGCACCTCGTGTAACCGGTTAAAATAATGGTTTGACCATCACTGCGGAGGAGAGAATGAGGAAGCGTCTTACATGGAGCCACTGGGCGCGTTCAGATGCACTAAACGTCGTAGGCAGTGGGCGGATGCGTCAGAAATCCAGACTCAACGGAAATGTACCTATTTAATAAAAATATCGGTGATAGTAACGACGAGTGCATTGTACTAAACAGTAACAACAGGAATTTGATAAGCTGATATTCCGGGGAAAACGCATTAGTCATTTAATACAAATAAGAAATTAGATAGATTAGAAATGCAATCATAGCAAACGAGTATAAATATAGCATCTAAAACTTATTGTTTTTCAACTAAGCTTATCGCTATACTGGTATTTGTTTTATAAAATTAAATTAGTTTTCATTATTTTATGTACTTACATTGTTTATTTACATTTAAATTCACAATTGGCATCGCATAACATATTCTTTGTTAATATACAAATTGTCTCATAGCTAGGAGCAATAACTAGATAATTTTTGAATAGAAAATATTCTAAAAACTTTAGGCAAAATGGGATTAGCGACATCAAAGTTTGTCAGTCAGAAATATTGTAAAAAATGAAAACTTTGATTCGGCTTATTTCCTTTACAGTTGACAATTCACTCAAAGTATAAAGAATATTTTCTATGTAAAATTGAATGACAATACTTCCCCCAATTTTTAATGTTCATAATAAAATAATCGATAAATTCATATAAAACAAGTTCAAAATCTCGTTATTTGGGAGAAATCATTTGCTTTTGATGGTATAACATAATATTCCTTCACATTTCAATCAAATATTGCATTGATACATGTGTTATAGTGTAAAATGTTGTAAATATGTTTTTCATTAAAAAAACTTACTTTTAAATAGCGTTTGAAGAGTCAAAGTGCGAAATGTGTTCTACCACTACCTTTATAGTTAGTTTTTTATTAAAGCACCTTCAAATAATTTAAAAATAAAAATTCTATAATACGAAATATTTCAAATTAAACTAATTTGTGAAACGGTTATTGTCCGTCCTGACGAAGATACGAAACCGGTCGACGTTCAAATGATTCAGTGTGGTTTATGTAAATTGTGTATATTTTTTAATTAATAAATACATTTTTGAATATTCAAAATTAGCATTTTATTTAATTTACTACCCGTGGAAAATCACTGAGGGGGCGTAAGTCAATGGTTTGCATCTTAGCTAAGCCCTGCTTTTGGAATGTGTATATGTTACAGTGAATCTGTATTTCTAGTGAGTCTATATTTTCACTGGCATTTTAGTGAAATGATATTCAAGGTCATTATTATTACATCCTAGCAGATTTTCACCAATAGATAGGTATTAATACAAAATAGTGAAAAATATTTAAACTGATATGATACTAGTGAAATTATATCAGTGAAATTATATTGGTTTCTGAACTGCAACTAAAATTAAATTTGACAGATGTCTATTTCCGGATTGAGACTGATCTCTTAGAATAACAATTGAAGATTTAATTTATTAGGTAAAAAGGGTTCTTACTGCATTCTTCATTTCTTCTGCGCCTATTAACATTATATACCGGATATTGTTAACCTGACCTAATCTTACTCAACCTAACCTAAACTAAACTAACCTAGGCTTTGTGAAATGCGTTTATTCGTGGACAAAATATAGTTTCACCGATACTGCGCAGTGAATCTGTAAAATCATTGATTTGACGTTTGCACTGCCCCACTGGGTATAATTAATTTCTACTAGTGAAAATATAGACTCACTGAATATACAAATTTTCTTTAACACATATACATATAGTATATTTTAACGGCCCATGGAGAAGCGCTGGTGGCTATATCTCTTTGCCGCCGCGCGTCCGAGGTTCGAATCTTTCTCTATTCGTGTAATTTCGTTCTTTAGCACTTGAATTCCAGAAGTATTATGCAAACAATATTATTATTATATATTTAGATTACATACATTTATAACGAAATGCTAACAGAAAACTGAGCAAAAAATACAAAAACAAACTATACATTTAGTATTTAAAACAACCCCAAATACAAGTGTCTTTGGCCATCTTCGGTGACTGCAAGAAAAAATTATTTGATCATTACTGAATTATATAAAGATTGTACTACATATTCATTATAAAAATAAATCCCTTTCAGGTCGGCGCCCTCCAGACTGGTGCACTGGATTGTGATAAAGATGTCCGCGTAGAGGATGTTGATACGGAAATGAGTCAGGAAGGACGATCTGTTAGTGAAATGAATCATCGCTGGAACTTATTCAGCGCGATTTCAAACTTGCGAATTTAAAATAATTAAGTTAGTATTTGGGCTCTCTGCCGACCAGCAACACATTTTTCGGTTAAAATTTGTTTTTGTTATTAATTTTTATCGAGTACAGTGCGTACCTTTAATTTTTTATTGTTTTGGAGGTTAGTTTATAGAACTCCATAATCATATATCTATATGTAAATAAAGACACTTGCTTTAAGTACTACATTTTTATTTTTTTGAGACGCCTTTTGTTATATGTTGTAATAATCTACGTTCAAAGACTTGCAATTATATGAAAACTATTAAAAAGAGGTGCTATATAATTTTAAGAATTTTTTTAAAGGTTTTTTCTCTATGGCTTTAATAAAAAATTCTGTTAATAACACTATATATTACCATTCATTAGTAATTGAACAGAATTGTTATATAGAATCGTGAAGAATTAAACCTTCTTTAATTCTTAAAATTTCACAGCATCTTTTTACAATAGTTTTCATGTAAAAACAAATTGTGGAATGTAAAAGGTTTAGATTGATAATGCAAAATAAGGTGAAATGCGTCTAAAAAAATGAAAAATGTATAATTTAAAAACAAGTGTTTTTATTTCCATGTTTACTTTTAAATTGTTCAATAAAAAACATGGAACTAGAAATGAAAACAAAATTTGGTCAACACAAAACATGACGCCCCTGTAACTTTAAGAGTAGATACTGCATCCCAAACAACTTGAATAATGAACAGTGTATCGAAAATTTAATTAATCAGATTTATTGTTTTGGAGGTAAGTTTATAGAACTCCATAATCACACATACGGAAGTAAAAACATGTGTTTTTTTTTAATAAAAAAAAATTGATTGGAAATCGGTAGGTTCAAGTCAGGTGGTGACGAGAGTTTCAAGTCAAAGCTCCTGCGATTGTAAGACGATCCGTTATGAAGAGTGCGGGCGAGCGATGTCGTGGAAGTAGTGGACTGCTTAGAGCAACTGACAAGTCTCGGTTGTTTGATAGCGAGCTTGTCCATCGTAGTTTTCAATTATTGACAGTATAGCTCTGCAGTGATTGATGTGCTAGATCTTAAGAAGCTGTAATGAGTTATGTCGGCACAGGTCCACCATATAGTCACAAGCAGTTTCTTTTGACTCAATTTGCGTTTGGGATATTGTTCTTCTTAAGTCTAACGAATATTTTGAGCTCATTGGTCTCGTGGAGACTCCCCCTTCCGCTCTGCCTTCTTCGAGTAGTAACGGTGAGTGAGTTTTAAAGATGACATCATTTTTGACAGTATAGCTCTGCAGTGATTGATATGCTAGATCTCATGAAGCTGTAATGAATTATGTCGGCACAGGTCCACCGTACAGTCACAAGCAGTTCCTTTTGACTCAATTTGCGTTTGCGACATTATTTGACAGCCTTCCCTGGGCCCAACCAGGGAAGGGCGTCATTGCGACGAACGTTTTCGATTATCATACTGGATCCACTTTTTGTCAACCACTTTGTCACTGACTTTGAGGGCTGTAGTTAATTCTGAATGGTTTGAGATGAATCCACTTCCACTATAGCTTTAAATTCGCTTGTTGTTGAGGTCGAAATTTCTAGAACGGAAGCGATCAAACCAAAAACCCACAGTGCGTTTATTTGAAATACCATACAAATCGTTGATTTTGCATGCCGTCTATGCAGCAATAGTACAACATCGAAACCTACACATTTAAGGAAAAAATAGAATTTTCATTTTTTCCGTGGTTGCAAACACAGGATCAGTTGCAAACATGGAATAAATAAAAGACGGGACAGCAAATGAATAACTAATTAAAAAAAGGATTTAACCCTTAACCACCTACCATACGTCTCACAGACCCCGTCGAATTGATAATCATGAATATTTTTGTGCCCAAGTTTCGTACGAACTTGTTAGTTCCTGTACCTTTTCCCCGCGCCCTTAAGTGCCGCGCAAGCGCTCGTACGTGCGTGCGTTTGCTTCAGGTTAGTAATAAACTATCGCAGGGGGTCTGAGAGACCTATGATAAGTGGTTACGTAGTTTTTTTTAAATCGTGTTTTTTAAGGTTTTCGTTTAAAATGGCTCTTAGTGACAATAATATCGAGCGGTGTTTGGAACAAGATCTGTCAAGATCATGTTGGGCTAGATCATGTATTGGAAGAAAGTTGTGCATTTGATTGCGTACACGAAAAGCCAACTTTACTAGGTATTAAAGAAAATTCTCCATCCCAACATCATTTGTCTTCAATTTTACGTAGAAACGAAGAGTTTTCATCTGAAGATGAGGACCTTAAATTCAGTGGAGACCGCTGAAGAAGAATTATTTTGAAAGGAATTACTTTCGTTGGTCATCTGCCTCATCGTTTTTACGATTGAGAACATTGCAGCATAATATAGTGCAGGGAAGAGAAGGTAAAAAACCAGCATATCAGAGTGAGCTTAATTCTTTGTCTTGTTCACTTGATATTTAGCAGCATTTTTTAATGACGAATGCAATGTGTAATTGCAACGTGTGAAATTGCAATAATGTGAAATTCAACGTATCCTCCACAGAACGTAACCACTTCATCAACAGTTCCATGTAGCAGCAGTGCTGAAGAAAGGTTGGCGGTTCGTAAAAACTGTTAAACTTGCAAATACACAAAGAAACGCAATACACAATACCTGTGTTTCGAATGTAAAGCACCAATTTGCCTTGAATGCTCAAACAAGCTGTGTTTTCGCTGACGTGAAAAACTATAAATTTAGAGCCTGCAATTTTATTTAATTTGTGATTTTATGGGGAAATTTAATTTTTTTCTATGTTTGTTAATTATTCAACGCTAAAAAAAAGGTGTAAGAAGTTCCTGTTCTACATGATAATTTTTGTGGATCTCATTTTCCAAATATATTAGTTTGTAAGCCTGAAATAAGAGGTATTAATAATTATTTATGATTAAAAGAAAAAAAATGCTGATTTTCATGTGCCTTCTTTTCTAATTAAGAGTTTAATATGTTCCTCAATAGAATTTTAATTAAAAACAAAACAATTCTTTACTAAATTTTACCATTGTGAATTATTTTATTCGGGAGTCCCACAGACGTATGACAGGTGGTTGTGTAACAAAAATATATGCTAGGTGGTTAAGGGTTAATATGACTTTTATTTGAATTTTGATTTCCAAATTAGTAAAATACAAGTTATATATACTTCAATCTAGCAAGTATTAGAAAAAGGCAATTTCAGAGTTAAGAACCCAATATTTTCTTTAATATTATGTAACCCTTAAATCCCACGGATGGTAAAATTTTATATAATCTCGAGAACGGATTTGTATGCGGTTTTTACTGTTATGGTTTGCATTTCACCAGAAAAATTTTTGTGTATTAAAAATTACCCCAGCACATATAGGAACTGAGCATTAATCGCATTAACTAAATTGATTTATGAAATAATACAACTTTCATTTAACTATTATCCTCTTCTGTCAATATTCCCGTTACAACCACATTTACTAGAACTTATTTTTTCAGTACCTTATCAGTAATTATTTTGTAATTTCACATAATCAATGTAAAAATTCTGTATTTGAAAGTAGTCAGATTAAAACTTCACCTGTCGGTGAGAGATTTTTTACCTCTCGAAACTTGAGTAGTAAAATATAAAATTATTATTAAATTTACATGAAGGTAAGATACGTATTTTTTTTGGCCAGTTTAATGATCATCATGAATAATCTCTACAATGTTATCGCCAAACCCCTCAATAATTAAATATTCGAAGGAAGCAAACACTTGGTGGTGAGACATTATAATTAAATAAACATAACTAACTTAGTTAAACACCACTTACATGTATTTTCAAATCCAACCAGGTTTCGAAACCTGGTTGGATTTGAAAATAAATATAAGTGGTGTTTAACCAAGTTAGTTTTATTTATTTAATAATAATAAAATAGTATTTTCTTAAACCATGAAGCTTGTCAGAAAATATAAATACTGAAATCAAAACATTACTGTAGGTAGGTACTCGTCGCTTTGGCACAGAAAGCTTGCATCTCCACTATCTCATGGCTCAGTTTTTCAATGTGACTGGCCCATTTCGCTATTCACATATATATAAGAGTACTTCTTATTTGACGTAATTTTTTCTCACGTCAGTCTTTAGTTGGATTTTATGACCGAAACTGTTTAATTAATTATTTCGTATTTTTATTCTAATGTTTGAGGGCTGCGTTTTTATTTAAAAATAAAAACTATTTAATTTTTGAATATCCTTTTATTTACTTAGAAAGCTACATTTATGTATAAAGAGAAAATGAAAAATATTGGATATCAAACAATTAAGAGTAGAAATAGCTGTATCTATACTAAAAATGTGGCGTGCAGTGAGAACATTGTAGCATAACTTTTTCCTTAGCATATATTATGATAAAAAATCGAAATAAAATATGTATCTTGTAATATTCCTGTCACAACAATAAACATGTTTGTATTCGGACAATGAAAGAAACATCAATAAATTACGAGTAATGCAAAACATGGCAATGAGTATCACATTAAAAAATAGTAAATACACCAGAATTGAAGAAATCAGAAAAGCACTCAATTGGAAGAAAATTAAAAAAATAGTTATTTATAACGTTCTCATATTTTATGCATTTTATTAACAAAATGCCAAAATATTTTTTGAACAAATGATGTACTTACATATAACACCAGAAATAGGAATAGAATAAGATTATCATATAAGAAAAAAGTATATACACAGAATTGTCTAATGTACAGAGGTGTGAAAATATATGACGAGATGCCAGAAAACATGAATAATATAAATAAGGTGAATGAATTTAAAAACAAATGCAATTGTAAAAATGGTATAGAAGTGTAGAGCATGAGTTGAATTATTTATTATAGATTGTACCACAGAATAAATTAGATGTAAATGTAAATATTTAGGTTATTATGGATAGTATATTAGTAATAGATTTAAGAATGTAAAGTGTTTAATACTAGTTAATACACAAGTTGTAATGTTAACTAACTTAAGAAATAAATAAAAAATAAAAATATAGAATTTTATCTATCGGGGTTCGAATAGTTCACCTAGAGTTTTTAAAGATAATTATTGTCAAAATTTTATCAACAACATGTATGTATCATATACATAAACTAAAGAAATGATATTATAGGGTAAAATTAAGAAATAATTTAAAATCTCAGTGAATACAATATTTTCTGTAAACCAACCATTTTCAATAATCCCTTAAATACAATTATCAACAATTTGAATCAGAAATGCGCCCCAAGCAACCGATGGATAATTAATTGACTATGGGTAATTTCTGGTCCAACCCCAGGGCCCAGCAGCAAGCAATCGGCGATAACCAATTGCTTAACTGCTTGTAAAGTGTAATGTTCCCTGCTTTTCACCTGTAATAATCTGTTTTCAATATATGGTCACTAATGTTTCTTACAACCATTTCTGTACCATAACATAAGACATCACCAACGGGTAAATTTCTATAAAGAATAATTATTTTATTTTAACCGGCAACAGAAAACATCCATCCTCAGCGACATCATTTTTTATATTATATAGATAATACATATACAGGGTGTCTCAAAGGCAGCAGCCAAAACATTATGAGTAGAATCCTGCCTTTGCAGGTGGATAATGAGTGGAAAATGTTGAAGCAACCATGACTACATATCCATAGTTATGGAGATAAGCAATATCAAAGTTGGCTTTTTTTTCAATATTCTTGACTTATTTTTTACAAAAAAATTGAAAAATAATTGCAGTATAAGTTACTCTATAGATTATGAAATATTAATTTGCTTAAATAAAAGTCAAATAAAATATAAGTCGAAAAAAATCTTTATTCAATTTCTGCAAGGTTTTAATCATGTAATTCGACCTGTATTAAAGCCAATGTATTTTTCATAATTGAAATTGAAAGTTACTGTAATGATAATTCAACTTTTTGCAAATACGTGCATTTTTTGGTGCCAGCTATGAGAAACCCTGTGTATATTAATGTAAATAAAGCTTTCATCAATAAAAAGCACATTTGAATCCCTACATCTCGTCTCGTCTAAAAAATCTGTACTTAAACATTTTTTAGTAAGTGAATTAATTGATTGACAGCTCCAGTTGAAAAACTGGCCACTTGAGATAAATATTATGAAAAGCTATCTTTTCGCTCATTGACAAACACACAACGGCTGAGGGAAAATCTGCGTACAAGTTTAGATACTCCAAGAGGATTTTTTAAGACATGTAAGTACTTTTATTTCTTGCTATCTACAATAAAAAGTCCGCTTCACCGATGATTTGATCTTTTATCTTCTTGTTCTCTTTCTAAAAAAATCCGCACACCTCCATGGTGTCAACTCACGTTACTGTGAGAAATTTTTGTTTACATTCCTTTTTCATTAACTAACCCCTCAACTATCACGCCGTTTCTCTGCAGTAGTAGACAGAGAATTCTGTGTTTATTCCAAAAGGAACATATTTTTCTACAGAGCCTCTCATCATTTCAACGCGCATTTCAAAGAATTTGAACTATTTAACACTACAGTCACTGTAATCGAATCATAAGCTAGCACATATACTCGTACCTTATATCTTCTAGGTTATTTTAACTATAATCACACATTTTTAATCTCATTCCTCAATCCATCTCTCCCCTACTCCCTCCGATTTTCTGGAATTTATTTACCTGTATATACTCTACTTCTGATTTCTTCTATTATCCTATCCTTTGCTTTAACCAACCGAGTGTCTCCAAGGTGTGCTTAGCTACAGTAGTTTAGAGACTAGAAGAAAAGTTTTTTTTTTTTTTTTAATAAAAATAGAGATGAGAACACAGAATACGTGTCACATCAATATTCTTACTATTTTCAAACTAAGCTAAACGCTTGTACTATGAAAATAGGACTAACTTGCTAGTCTAGAGTGAGGTTCGAACCCGCGACCTTTGGATCAGGAGGCGAGTGTCCTAACCAGAAGATCAACAAGCTACTCAATTTGATTATGTATTTTACCTGGTAACTTAGTACGGAGTCTTTAGTCTTATGTTTAGTGTTAGTAATATTATTGAAGATAATGGGTAAGCATTGAAAACTTTATAAGTATCCCAATTATAAAGTTTTCAATTTCGTTGTCTGTTCGTCCATCCATCTATCGTTTCGTTCATCGTTACTTCGTGTTGCGTCCGTAACTTCTATTGTATATATATATTTTTTTAATAAATATATACTTATCCTTTAGGACTGAGATGAGAAATGAGTACTGTCAATTTATGTTTATATATATAGATAGATTAGGTAATTAAATATACAAATTTTAGAGAAATTTTTTATTGGTGAAATTTTCGTTTCCATTAAGTTTTTTTTTATAATGCATCTATTCTGCGCATCTATTAATGGAATATAAAAATAACAATTTTCCTTTTTCTACCCCTTTCAAATAGAAATCTATTCAATGCTTAAACTAGATTTATACTTGATATTATAAGCAAGCTGTTAATCTTACAAAAATAGACAACAAGAAAAATTATAGAATATTGAATTCTTTATAAATATCTGATCTCCATGTGTGATTTTATTTTTATCATTGATACTCGTGTTCTATTATTTTAACGCAGGTTATTTTTACGTGATATTAAAAGTAAGCTGTTAATCATTTACAAAAATAGACAACAAGAAAAATTATAGAATATTGAATTCTTTATAAATATCTGATCTCCATGTGTGATTTTATTTTTATCATTGATACTCGTGTTCTATTATTTTAACGCAGGTTATTTTTACGTGATATTAAAAGTAAGCTGTTAATCATTTACAAAAATAGACAACAAGAAAAATTATAGAATATTGAATTCTTTATAAATATCTGATCTCCATGTGTGATTTTATTTTTATCATTGATACTCGTGTTCTATTATTTTAACGCAGGTTATTTTTATGTGATATTAAAAGTAAGCTGTAAATCATTTACAAAAATAGACAACAAGAAAAATTATAGAATATTGAATTCTTTATAAATATCTGATTTTATTTTTATCATTGATACTCGTGTTCTATTATTTTAACGCAGGTTATTTTTACGTGATATTAAAAGTAAGCTGTTAATCATTTACAAAAATAGACAACAAGAAAAATTATAGAATATTGAATTCTTTATAAATATCTGATCTCCATGTGTGATTTTATTTTTATCATTGATACTCGTGTTCTATTATTTTAACGCAGGTAATTTTTACTTGATATTAAAAGTAAGCTGTTAATCATTTACAAAAATATACAACAAGAAAAATTAACGAATATTGAGTTCCTTAACTAAATATCTAATCTCCATGTGTGATTTCCAATTTTATCATTGATTCTCGTACTTTATTAATTTACCCCAGGGATTTATATATTATAATGTTATTAATAAGCTTTATAAGAAAAATCGATCGACTATACCGCGTAACCGATTGTTGCGCCGTATGATCGATAATCCTGAAATTATGCGAAACGTTTGTCTGTATGTTTTCGATAATTATCTCAGACAGCGCCAGCATAGATTGTTTCACACCATAATATACAAGACCAACCTGCCGATGGTTATGCCTATTGGAAGATCTGCCACTGTACTCAATAATATCACCTTGAACATCGATCTGTTCCTGTCTGTTCCATATCTCTGAGAGAGTTTTCCGAAGCAGTATTCTCGTACAACTTTGATGTGAATCATTTTATATATGTTTGATATATTTTATTTATATATGTAAATTGAATATTTATAACATTTTTGTATTAAATATATGTTTCTCATCTAAATATAATTATGAATTAAATGTATGTTTGTGATGTAAATATATTTGCGAAATAGATGGATGTTTTGTGATGTAAATATATTTACGAATTAAATGTTTGTTTGTTATATACAATAATAAATTGAATTGAAATTGAACGCTAATCAGGTTCTTTAATCTAGTAGATATTCATGTAATTGACTTCAAAGTTTTTTAATGATACTTATTAATGTATATATAAAAATTAATATTTTATTGGAATTTAATTTCGTTAGTTACTGATCGCGGCCGGCGGTTTTGTCACATGCCTTTCACGTGGATAAGCGTGAGAGGATGTCAACGTATTAAGCATGTTTATAAATTCAATGTTATAATAAATTTGTACATTAATAAACATTTTGTTTTCAGCATCTGCGATGGATCCGAGATTGTTGTTCCTCCTCACCGCAGGGGCCTTCCTGCTGATCTTCCCCGGGGCGGACGCCATAGTAAAATATTTTATTTTCACCTTTAATTGTATTCATCATTTATACAGAATCTCTGATCTCTCAATTTTAAAATTAAATATTTTTTACACTTTGGTTGAAATGTTAACGAGACGAGCGACATTAAGATTTGAATTCTTTTTCAATATTTCTGACTTATTTTCAGTAAAACATTGGACTATCACTACAGTAACTTGTTTCATATTGAAAATCAAAAGTTAACTATCCGTTCTTGTTCGCAGGTGACATGAAAGTCTCCCACCAGTCTTAGTTTAGCTCGGAACTAATACATGAAAATCTGCTTTTCCTACACCAGGTTGTAATTATTTAGCAAGGTACTTTGACAATAATTGGAGAGGCGACTACTGAACTGACTATAGGCCTGAGTGGAATGTCTTTTTTGTGGATTTTTGGTAAATCATATAATTTAGGAAAACGGGATGATTTTTCACATGATATTAGTGATTTCATTAAATATTCACTCAGTTCAGATGATACTTTATTTGCTTTTGTAGTCTTCTCAAGGTACGTGATTGCATTGTTACTGTGAAATTTATCTGTAAGGATATTGTTCAATTTAGAGTGGTAATCTTCGCTTTTCATTATGGCAGTGACATTTCCTTTATCGGCTGGAAGGATAACTATGTTAGTGTTTGTGAGAGCCCGGGCTTCGTTTTTAGTAATGTAGTACTCTTAGGCGGATGAGATCTTCTCATTTCACAGAAAACAACTAAGAAATATTGAAAAACAATGCAAAGTTTGTTGTCGCTTACCTTATAACTGTCAACATTTCACCCAAAGTGTAAATAATATTTTCTATTGCTATTGCAACAGTTATAGATTAAAAAAATTGTGACGTGAAGGTGCTATTGTCTTGCAAAACCTCTAAATAATAACTATGTTTCCATTTAAATCAGGGATCTGGGAGAGGTGGCGAATGGCAACGTATTTTATCAAAGTTGTGACATGCGTTTAGAAATGCTTGGTTCAGTTCTGCATGACGTTTCATGAGTACGATTGTATTTTTTTTATTTTTGGAACACAATCTTGAGATAAATAACTTAATTATCGTGATTCAGATTGAGTCAGATATTTCAAACGGTAAAGGTCGGTACAGAAAATATTATATATCAGAGGGAGGGAGTGGGGTAAAAGGGGAAGGGAGAAATGTCGCCTATGTTACCCGTCGGGTCAATGAGACCAAGTCCAACAGTATCATAAATAACCAATTAAAATAATGGTTTGACCTGTACTACTATCTGAGTTATCTAAGGACATCGTTCTTTGCGTACGTGTAATTTTCAACTTGAATTTTACGAAAATAAACTAACCTCGGTCATGTATCTTTGTTCCAGTCATGACGGCGAATTTTTCTATTAAATCTATTAAATCATTTTCCCCATAATTCCTGGCTTTTCATCTCGGTGTAGGTCTTGGCTGAAAATGTACTATTCTGGCACTTTGGGTATGGCACCTTGGGTTCGGCACCTAGGATCTGGCATTTTGGGTCTAACAGTACTTCACCTTTTTAAGGTTTATTATTGAGAAACCGTCTCGGGGATTGCGCACCCTACCCACCTTTTAAATGAATTAACCACCATGAGGAAGAAGAAGAAGAAGAATGAATTGACCAGTGGAGCCTGCTTGATTTATTCGTATATCAAAATTAACGATGATATATTTAAATTCTTAAATATATTTCGATGCTTTTTCCACTGCCTATAAAATTTAAAAAATTATCTTAATCAATATTGCCTGTTTTCGTTTTTTTAATAATGCTACCTTATATATTTATAATATTTATTTTTTAAGTAATGCTACCTATTATATGTAAATAATAATATCTATTCAAAAATTATAACACGTGCAATGTTTATTTTCAGGAGCGAAAGCGAATTGTAACTATTCAAGGGGAAAATTACGAACTACAGGAATCGAAGCAACTTCCTTACAATAATGTCCTTGCAGTGAACGTTGTTGGGGGAAGAATCTTCTATTCAACGGATGACAGTGGGATGCGGACAAATATAGAGTGGAGATTGTTGAATAACGTGGATAAACCAGATTATAAAGTTTCTAATTTTGAAAATAGAAGTAGCGTCATTGATTGTACTAATTCTCGAACTTCCTCTGGCACGACAGTGCGTGTTATTTCTCTTAATTTGAATGTAAGCATCGAAAATGCATGTGAAGTCGTGTATTGCAGTAAGGGTAAAACAATTATCGTTTTTGAATGTGAAAGTCACACACCACCGGATTTCGAAACATCATTTTATATATTTAACTTTACTAGAAAACCTGATATTTCCGTCACTGCGCAGGGGGGTGAATTACGTGCGAGCCGGATTCCTTTTCTTAAAAGTGATTTTTCAAAAAGTGTACCTAATTCCTGGCTATATGTAGATAACTACACTGATGACATAGCATTTTGTGCAAATTATATGGATGGTACCGGGAACAGTATATGGAGCATCAAGCGATTGAACGATAAATGTCAGGAATCACCGAATGCCGAAATTATTAGCAGTATTAATAACAGTGAAACCGCGACTGAGGAGATGTTAAAACCAACTACTCATATCATAAATGACAATCCAATGAGTGGAAAGATGGTAATTTCACATTCTACGGTCACGAGAGGAGACATACGTCATATTATAATTTTGCTGATGCTGACATTCTTGGGTACAATAATGACGTAATAAAAAATATTGTAATCCGTAAGTTAGTCTTATGGAGATTTCAAATTATATAAGATAGGTGACAAGCTTAGTATAAAAACGATTTAAGCGATGATTAGACCAAAATTTACAGTTTTGAACTAACTAACTAACTAACCATCACGCCGTTTCCCTGCAGGGGTAGGCAGAGAGGATTGAACGCCACACTCTTCTATCCTGGCACACCACTTTTGCTTCGGCCACATTCATACATCTTCTCATACACGTTCTACGATTGTTGCGGCTTTTAACAGGGGCCATCCTCAAATACTTGTAGTACCTGATCGTGCCAGGTCTTTCGCGGACGCCCTCTATTCCTGTTGCCTTCAACATTCGCCTCATATATTTTCTTAACCATCCTTTCCTCGTTCATACGTTCCACATGACCAAACCATCTCAGCACTCCTTTCTTTATTCTATCTACCACACTACAGCCAGCATTGCATTCACTTCTAATTTGTTCATTCCTCACTCTATCGACCAAGGATTTTCCACACAAGCGTCTTAGTGACCGCATTTCAACCGCATTCAGTCTACTTTCATTCCTCTTTTGCCAATTCCAGGCTTCACTTCCATATGTAAGGGTTGGCACTAGAACGCCATTATGTACCGCTAGTCTTGCTTCTTTTGACAGATTCTTATTGGCCATAATTGCATTTAGTGCACCATTGAGTGATAAAATCAGATTTGTCTATCGTCATCAAGGCGAGTACATTATAGCAGAGTACACTACTGCAATAGTGAAATATCCTGTATTTTTGCTGGGTTTTTGATGGGCTCCCATAAGAAAATATAGTTTTGGATGCTTGGGAGTGGAAGAACGCCTTTTCATGGCTAAAAAATACCAAGATCTGATTCTAGAGCCAAAATCAATGCCTATATTCAATGATTTGTTCCAAGATGACTTTGGTAGATGCATCTTCGATGCCACACAACTAAACGAGCATGAAATGGTTACATGACCATCACATTGATATTCTTCCTTGGCCAGGAATTGGTCCGAGCTTCTATCAAAAATGTAAAGCCAAGACTGTAAATATTGGTTTATTGTCGCAACCCCAGCAATAAAAGAGAATTAATTGACACAATTCCATATTATCACACCTGAAGATTTACGACGTCAGGTGGACTGCATGCCTCGAATTGAGCGAGATTTTAAATAAAAATGATTAACCAACAAATATAGACGTTTAATGTTAATTTTTAAATATTTTGCAATATATTTGTGATTAATCGTGTTATGTTTTAATAATTTTGGCATGTTGTTGTTTTATGCAGCACTTACGTTATGTTTATAAATACAAAATATATCACTATTATAATTTGTTTTATTGATTAGCTTATATAATTATAGTATGTAATACTTAGAAGATTTTTAAATGGATGAATGAATAATAAGAAATATCACGTTCAATGTTAAATGTAAATATTTTGCAATATACCTATTTGTGATTGATAAATAATGGGTTATGTTTAAATAATTTTGGCATGTTGTTATTTTATCCGGCATTTACTTTATTTTTCTTATAATAAAATGTTTATAAATACAAATATAATACTATAATAATTTGTTTAATTAATTAGCTAATATAATTACACTATGCAATAGTAAGAAGATTTTAAAATGGATGAATGAATACCGCATAGGGTAAAGGAAGGTATGTTGGTGATAAAAATTAATAATACTAGTTTTATAGGAAATCGACAATGAAAAAAAAAAGAATTTTATTTATTTACATTGTTTAATACTTAAAATAAATACTTAATACAGTTTACGTAATAATTATTCAATACTTTGAAGAAAAAATGTTTATTAAATTCCCAAGAAGTCAAAGGTACGTTGGTGACACGGGTCGGTAGGTTGGTGATAGTAGATAGGTAATTTGGTGAACTACATTAAATTAAATACTTTGTACTTATAATAAAAAAAAAGTATGATCCTTTAGTAAATTATTACAGGCAACGATCGCATCTGTAATACAGGTGTTCGTCGGGATCAGCGTCTTCGAGAGATTCGCAAATCTCGTGGTATGGAGTAAGACAGTAAGAACACTGGATCCATTTTGCTCCATTCTTTTTTTTGCGTCAGTGGAGTATAAGACGTCACAGAGCCCACATTCCCAATCATTGTCTCTCTCGCGAGATTTAGATGTTGAAGGCTGAGGTTGGAGGTTTTCCTCCAATTGATTTTTATTTGAATCTGCACTAATCGGTGTTAAGCATTTTGCACTTTTTCTTTCTTTCTATGGGCGTTTTGAAGCTTTGGGTGTTTCCAAAATTTGATCCACCATACGTTTAAGATCTGAAGAAGAACTATTAGGTGTTGTGTTATTCGTAACCGCGGTAGCGGGACCTGTAACTGGAGCTGCAGCATGATCTGTGTTGGTCAAAGCTGAAGGTCGTAATGCTTCCTCAGCAATAATACTTCCATCTAAGGGCATATGCCCGTTTTTTTAAAAGCATTTTCTATATATTTTTTCGTGAATGATCTTATAAATGCCGGATTCAAGATGGAATTGAAGTTACTGCAATTTGGAGCATATGTAGGGTTATTGTTCATGTACCTATTCATGCTATCGCGCCAGTAACTTTTGAGAGGCTTAAATAGACCCACATCGAGAGGCTGCAAAAGATGTGTGCAATGAGCTGGGAAAGTAAATATATATATTTGGTTTTCTTTCGCAAGTTTAAGAACTTCTGCTCCAATATGTGCAGAATGTGAATCCATCAATAGGACTACTGGACATTCAGGTGGTATGGCAGTAATGAAAAAATTTAACCATTCCAGAAATAAATCTGAATTGATCCACCCTTTGGGAGATAGTTTAAATAGAGCGTTGGGAAGAGCATCATTTTTGAGTGTATCATTCCATCTAACACCTTTAATAATTATCATTGGGGGAATCCAAGTTCCATCGGCACATATACATGCCATCATTGTTTGTGTTTGTCCACGTTCAGCGTAGGATCTTTTGTATACATATTTTTTACCAATCCCAGTCACAACTTTCGATGGTTTAACTACATATGATAATCCAGTCTCATCACAATTCTAGATAAGATGAGATTTGTTTTTGATATCGAGTTTAGTGAGAACATCATCTCGTTTAGAAAAGAAATCTTTGACCATTGTTTCATTAGCCATAGAAGCCCTATAGGCTGAAAGATTTTCTGGCACACATAAACATAAATTGTACCTCCTCTTAAAACTATTCCACCACCATTTACTTGCAATGCGATTAGCCGATGGCAAGAAGTTTTCCCGACCAGCCACTTGAGCAAGATCATAAGCATATTTTCTAATTTGATAAACAGTCAGACCAAAACCCAATTCTTGCATTTCTATAATATAATTGTAAAGCTTCAACTCTAAATCGCAAGACAGTGCATAGGGCCTCCCCATTTTCCTTATAGAATCTTCTTTATTTACAAGGTAACGTTTCAAGGTGCTCCATGGGATGTCTGCTTCTTTGGCAGCTTTATAGATGGTTTTACCTTCATTTCTGAGACTGACAGCTTTTTGAAGTTGTTGCTGATTATACTTCCTATATTTTCTCCCTTCTTCCATTGCCAATCTAGAGGTTACAAAAGAAGTAGGTAATTTGGCGATAAAAAAAATAAGATAATCCATTTTACGGAAATTTCAAAATAAAACCTTTCGAAGTGTGTACTTGACTTCTGCACTTTATTTTTAATACAAGCACCAAATAGATCTAAAGTTAACCACTCAAAAGAGTATCCAAAATGTTGACGAGGGTTAAGTTAAGAAACAAGGGTTACAAAATAAGGAATAAATACTTACTTTGACACAGACACGGCTTCACTATAGCTTTAATTCAATATTAATTAGTTTATTGAACAATTTGAATAATAATTACTTTGAAACACTAATTAAATAAATTTATTTTATCCAAAATACGAAAGCGCAGCCGGCATGCATTGAAAAATGGCGCTACAGGTGCAAACTTGTCGAAAAAGTTTTTATACTAAACAGAGAAAATAGCGGAGCGCGTGATTTATATCCATCTTCCTCACACTCGTAGCAACGCCCTAGCGCTGTTTCATGAATGTGCTCGCATAGGGAATTGTATGATTGTCAGTTTAAAAAATATCACCAAATTACTTATATCGCCAATATACCTCCCTTTCCTACAAGCAATGTATAAAAATACTTAATGATACTTAAAATACTTAATGATTCAAAGGTTAAAGTACGCCTTAAAAGCGTAATTTTTGTACGAAATAACATTTTCAAGAATTGACTCTGTATTCATGCTTAACTGATTGAAACTGACTTACTTCTAGGAGAGTCCCCAAAACTGACATATGATCATGGTCATGGTTAAAGCTTAAATCGACGAAACAAGATGAAAGGATAAAATGTATAAATGTAGATGAGGCATTAGGCATGTCTCAGGATAGAATAGTGTAGATAGCCTCCGCCTGCTCCATGGTAAATCACCGCGACAGCACATTTTTTTTAGTAATTACAAAAAGAAAAATTTTGTCAGAAGAGAGGATGAAATTTTAACATTTTTCCATTTTTTAAAGCAATTCAGTTTTTACTCCCTTTATATTTAACTCGTAGCGTTTGCTTGCTTGCTTACCGGCTTGCTGTCGAAAAAACGTTGGATCTATTTTCGACCCTTTTCCCGTGATCCAATCGAGCTGAAACTTTGCAAGCAGACTCGTGGCGACGATCAAGAAGACCTGTCAAATATTCGTTGAAAAATAATAATAATTATAGTATAATTTTGAATTTTTCAAATTTTTAATAGTTTTTTCAAATTAGAATCTTACAAAAGTTTGATTTCTAGCAACGGCGGCCCGATAACGTCGCGGAATATTTTCTAAATTTGAATTACTCCGTCGGTATACATAATAGGTACTTCACAACACAAAGCATGAAGTGTCTTATCAAAGCTCAAAACATCTGACATTTTAGAAATATATTAAATTACTGTAAGTTTAGTGTTATGTTATATGTTTAAATTCGTCTTTAATTGTTATTATATTTTACAAAGAAAGGGAGTATAATAAATACTTGATTTTTATGGGTTACTTTTTTATAATGTTATAGTCACAAATTACTTTGTGTATCTACCGTTAGTGGATGCCAGAATTAAATTATTAAATTAATTTTTAATTTTGGAAACATTTATACAACACATTTATTTATTCCCTTATTTATTAAGGCATCTTAACATTTTTTTAAACATATAATGTAAAAACATAGTGTGCATTTCATAAACCAATTAAAAAGATTCACAGATCTTAAGAACAAAGTTAGATAAGATATTTTAAAGTTATATATTTTGAATTAATTACCTAATGAATAATTATAAGCAACAAACAATGTTAAGACTGAACATACTGAAATGTAATTAATTGAATGTGGAAAAAAAAGTATATTAAGAAATGAGTTGATTAATGTGAAAAAAAGAATGAGGAGGTACGAGTCAGAATAGAGGTGGAGGACGAGAGGATTAGATATACCTAGTGAGTGATTGGTTAAAGTCGACATGGAATCTAAAGCATTCTTTTAAATCCGGTAAGACCGATGTTGAAGAGGACAATATCGATACAATTGTTATTGAAAGCTTTGCATGCGCGATACAAAAATGTATTTTGTGTATGGGATTCTCTATTTCTCGGAACATGGAAGAGCACCTTTTGTCGGGTACGTCCGCAGGTAACATGAAAAGAGATAGAGTCCAATTGATTGGGACAGTTGAGATATCCTCTCAGTAATTTAAATAATAGTAATAGATAAGCACGTGCTCTTCGCAGTTCCAGAGTTTTTATGTTGTGGAAATGTAGTTCTTCGTGATAAGAGTCAAAGGATAAGTGAAATCTAGTGTTGAGGTGGCTAAGAAACTTCTTTTGTATCTGTTCAAGTCTCGGAATGTATGTGATTTTTGCGGGTTTCACACTTGAGATGCATATTCCAGGTTGCTTTGATTTTTAAAGTTTTTGCACGTACGTAGTATGAAACCTAGCATGCTATAGACCATTGACGTAATTTGATCGATGTGGTTCTTAAAAAGGAGTTTGTTATTAAGAATCAAACCAAGGTCCTTTAATTCGCTTTTAATTTCTAGTGGGGTGTTATCTATTGTGTAGGCAAAATGAATTTTGTTGACATTCGTCGTGAATTTGATTTCATGACATTTATTGGTATTGAGGAGGAGTTTATTAACCATACAGTAGGCTGATACGCGGGTGAGATCATCTTGGATTTTTTTACTGTCTTCTAGGGAGCTAAGTTTGGCATAGATATATATATATATATTATATCATATATATATATATGTATATATATATATATTTATATATATATGTATGTATATTGTTTATATCTTACTTACTTAATTTAATGTCTTATACTAAGAATTTCATTAATTATCATTAAGGATTTCATTAATGTAATTGGCCATCTATACTGTATCAATGTTTTCTATGCTTCTTTGTTGTGCTGTTTGTCTTCCATGAATATTAAATAAATAAATAAATATATATATACATGCCTCCCACTTCTAAACACGAGAATTTATTCTCATTTAAAAGTGGGTAAGCGTGTGATATAAAAGTGTATTAATTATATTATATTGAATACACTCTTAAGATTGTACATTTACCAAATAAATTTAATAAAAAATATATATATATATATAATAATATATATATGTAAATATATAGATACATATATAGTATATTATAATATATATATCAGCGTACAGAAGAAAGTTAGTGTATTGGAAGCAGGTATGTATGTCGTTTATGTATATAATGCATAGTAACGGTTCGAGCAAGCTCCCTTGGGGGACTCCCGGAGACATGCGGGCCCAATCTGATTTGAAACCACCTACGACTACCGCTTGGTTTCTGCTGCTGATATTGGAAATAAGCCACCGTGGTAAGTCTCCATGAATTCAAATTTTCAATAGTTTATCGACTAAAATGCGATGATCCACTTTGTCGAAGGCTTTACTATGATCTGTGTTAATAGCGTCAGTTTGCGCTCGCTGATGCATAGCGGATAGTACGTGATGTGTGGAAGTAGTCACATTTGTAGTGGTAGAACGACCAATACAGAATCCGTGTTGTTGGAGAATTATGTACGGCTTAATAGCGTTGAAAACCTCTGTGTAAACAATTTTTTCAAATATGTATTAAAGAACACCTTCATATTTGTGAAGTTGTAATTTTTCAGAACAAAGTTCTGTGAAAATTTTTAAATCAAATTAATTAATCAATTAGAAAGATATACAGAAAAACCTAATTCACGTAAAAATATTAGGTGACTACTGAAATTCAAACCCAGATCACCTTCTTTCCGGGGCCGGTGCTCTGACCACTAAGCTATAGCAAGGCTTTATGTTTCCGTGAATATATTTTTATTGAATAATAATAATTTGAAAATGTGACATGGCGTTAAGGCTGAACATTCACCGCAAAAGCATATTTTGGCCTTTTTTTTCGAAAATGTGGGTTTTATTATTTATTTTTATCAGAATATATGCGCTAGGATATATTTTTTTCAGGACGATAACCTTTTTTATATTATTTTTTTTATTTCAAAAAATTCTTGTTTACAAATAAAGGTACTTAATACTAATTTAACAATAAAAATATAAGATAAATTACACTTTTTTTTTGGTAAATTTTTACGTTTTTTGTTGATTTTTAAACATTTTTTATTCATATAAGATGATTTGAAAAAATACATTGTATTTACATTCGCACTATGAGCTTTCTACCACTACCATTAAAGTGAGTTTTTTTTATTAAAAACACCTTCAAATAATTTAAAAACAAAAATTCTAAAATATGAAATATTCCAAATTAACATAATTAAACTATTTTGTGAAACAGTTATTGTCCGTCCTGACGACGATACGAAACTAGTCGACGTTTAAATGATTCAGTGTGGTTTATGTAAATTGTGTTCATTTTTGAATAAATAAATATATTTTTGAATATTCAAAATTAGCATTTTATTTAATTTACTAGCCGTCCACCCGTGGAAAATCACTGAGGAGTAAAGTCAATGGTTCGCATCTTAACTAAGGCCTGCTATTGGAATGTGTATATATTACAGTGAATCTGTATTTCCAGTGAGTTTCTATTTTCACTGGCATTTTAGTGAAATGATATTCAAGGTCATTATTATCATAAGCAAGAAGGATTTCACCAATAGTGAAAAATATTTTAACTGATATGATACTAGTGAAATTATATTTGTTTCCGAACTGTAATTAAAATTAAATTTGAACATGTCTATTTCCGGATTGAGATCGACCTCTTAGAAAAACAATAGAAGATTTTATTTATTAGGTGAAAAGGGTTCTTACTGCATTCTTAATTTATTCTGTGCCTATCAACATTATATACCGGATATTGTTAACCTAACCTAATCTTACCTAACCTAACCTAAACTAAACTAACCTAGGCCTAACCTTAGGCTAACTAAATGCGTGCGTTGACAAAATATAGTTTCACCGATACTGGATGCGACTCACTGGAAATACAAATTTACTTTTACACATATACATATAGTATATTTTAATGGCCCATGGAGAAGCGCTGGTGGCTATATCTCTTTGCCGCCGCGCGTCCGAGGTTCGAATCTTTCTCTATTCGTTTAATTTCGTTCTTTAGCACTTGTGTCACTCACTCATTAATTATGCAACTGTCAGTTGGGGTGGTGCAGCTTGTACTATATTAGATTCATTAAGCAAAGCCCAGAAAATGGTATTGAGAGTTCTTCATAAAAAGCCATTTCGTTTTCCTTCAGAAGAACTTTTCAGAGAATGTCACGTCCTGGACATCAATCAGACATATTTACTCAATACTTTAAAATATTTTTTCCGACATAAACAAGATCACCAACAAATAACTCACTCACATTCAACAAGGGCACAGGTGAACTGCAACTATCTTGTACCAAAATTCAAAAAAACATTTTCACAAAGATTTCACCTCTTCCAAGCACCAAAAACATTCAATACTCTTAACACTAAACTTAAAACATGTAGCCATAGTCTCGCGTATTTTTCTTCTAAAGTGAAACTCTGGCTGCATGAAAAGGGAAGGAAGCATGCCCAAAACCTATTAAAAGCCATGATATAAACTAAATTTAAAATATACTATTCCTACAAGAACATTTACTGTCACTTACTGTCTTACTGTTACTGTCATCTTTTTAAATACTTTTAATTGTTTTATTTTATTTTATTTTATTATATCCTATTCAGATCATTTTTTTTTCCTTTGTCTATAATATAATTAATTAACACCATTATTAAATTGTAAACATTTAATTATTACTATTACTTAATTTTAATTGGCAATAAGATTTATTCACAAATGTTATATAAATAATAAATATTCTTGAACATTATACTACTGGAAGAGCACTGTCTGCTATAATACAGTAAATTACTAGTGTAGCAGGCAGGGCGTCAAATCAATTTAGTGTTTACTTGCTGCCAAGACACTCAACAACAATGAAAAAAGCTTCATTAAATTTTGTAAACACTGTAAACATTTGTAACATTGAACATTGAATAAACATTTGAATTTGAATTTGAATTTGAATTTGAATTTGAATTTGAATTTGAATTTGAATTTGAATACCAGAAGGCAAACAGCTAAATTATTATTATATATTTAGATTACATACATTTATAACGAAACGCTAACAGAAAACTGAGCAAAAAATAAATAAAAATCTATACATTTAGTATTTAAAACTTAGCCAACTACCTCAATTACAAGTGTTTATGGCCGTCTTCGGTGACTGCAAGAAAAATGAAGTTGATCATTACTGAATTTTATAAAGAGTAAACTATATATTCATTATAAAAATAAATCCCTTTCAGGTCGGCGCCCTCCAGACTGGTGCACTGGATTGTGATAAAGATGTCCGCGTAGAGGATGTTGATACGGAAATGAGTCAGGAAGGACAATCTGTTAGTGAAATGAATCATCGCTGGAACTTATTCAGCGCGATTTCAAACTTGCGAATTTAAAATAATTAAGTTAGTATTTGGGCTCTCTGCCGACCAGCAACACATTTGTTGGTTAAAATTTGTTTTTGTTATTAATTTCCATCGAATAAAGTGCGTACCTTTATTTTTTTATTGTTTCCGAGGTAAGTTTATAAAACTCCATAATCATATATCTATATGTAAATAAAGACACTAGTTTCTAGTACTACATTTTTATTTTTTTGATACGCGTTTCGCCTTATGAGGGCATTATCAATCTAAATATTTTACGTTCAACAACTTGCATTTATATGAAAATTATTAAAAAGAGGTGCTATATAATTTTAAGAATTTTTTCAAAGGTTTTTTCTCTATGATTTTAAAAAACAATTCTATTAATAACACTATTTATTACCATTCTTTAATATTTCAACAGAATTGTTATTTAGAGTCATGAAGAAAAAAACTTTCTTTATTTCTTAAAATTATACAGTATTTCTTTATGTAAATGTTTAAATTAAAAATAAATAGAAAAATAAAATAAAAAGTTTAAATAAAATAAAAAATGGAATGTAAAAGATTTAGATTGATAATGCCATGATAAGGTGAAATGCGTCTCAAAAAATGAAAAATGTATAATTTAAAAATAAGTGTTTTTATTTTCATGTGTACTTTTAAATTGTTAAATAAAAAACATGGAACAAGAAATGAAAACAAAATTTGGTCAACACAAAACATGACGTCTCTGTACCTTTAAGTGTAGGTACTGCATCCCAAACAACTTAAATAATGAACAGTGCATCGGAAATTTAATTAATCAGATTTATAGTTTTGGAGGTAAGTTTATAGAACTCCATAATCACACATATGGAAATAAAAACACGTGTTTTTTTTTAATGAAAAAAAATTCATTGGAAATCGGTAGGTGCAAGACAGGTGGTGACGGAGAGTTTCAAGTCAAAGCTACTGCGATTGTATGACGGTCCGTTATGAAGAGAATTAGTGGACTGCTTAGAGCGACTCACATATCTTGGCTGTTTGATAGCGAGCTTGCCCGTCGTCGTTTTCAATTATTGACAGTATAGATCTGCAGTGATTGATGTGCTAGATCTCAAGAAGCTGTAATGAGTTATGTCGGCACAGGTCCACCGTACAGTCACAAGCAGTTCCTTTTGACTCAATTTGCGTTTGCGACAATTTGACAGCCTTCTCTGGGCCCAACCAGGGAAGGGTGTCATTGCGACGAACGTTTTCAATATCATACTGGATCCACTTTTTGTCCACCACTTTGTCACTGACTTTGAGGGCTGTAGTTAATTCTGAATGGTTTGAGATGAATCCACTTCCACTATAGCTTTAAATTCGCTTGTTGTTGAGGTCGAAATTTCTAGAACGGAAGCGATCAAACCAAAAACCCACAGTGCGTTTATTTGAAATACCATACAAATCGTTGATTTTGCATGCCGTCTATGCAGCATTAGTACAACATCGAAACCTACACATTTAAGGAAAAAATAGAATTTTCATTTTTTCCGTGGTTGCAAACACAGGATCAGTTGCAATCATGGAATAAATAAAAGGCGGGACAGCAAATGAATAACTAATTAAAAAAAGGATTTAACCCTTAACCACCTACCATACGTCTCACAGACCCCGTCGAATTGATAATCATGAATATTTTTGTGCCCAAGTTTCGTACGAACTTGTTAGTTCCTGTACCTTTTCCCCGCGCCCTTAAGTGCCGCGCAAGCGCTCGTACGTGCGTGCGTTTGCTTCAGGTTTTTTAAGGTTTTCGTTTAAAATGGCTCTTAGTGACAATAATATCGAGCGGTGTTTGGAACAAGATCTGTCAAGATCATGTTGGGCTAGATCATGTATTGGAAGAAAGTTGTGCATTTGATTGCGTACACGAAAAGCCAACTTTACTAGGTATTAAAGAAAATTCTCCATCCCAACATCATTTGTCTTCAATTTTACGTAGAAACGAAGAGTTTTCATCTGAAGATGAGGACCTTAAATTCAGTGGAGACCGCTGAAGAAGAATTATTTTGAAAGGAATTACTTTCGTTGGTCATCTGCCTCACCGTTTTTACGATTGAGAACTTTGCAGCATAATATAGTGCAGGGAAGAGAAGGTAAAAAACCAGCATATCAGAGTGAGCTTAATTCTTTGTCTTGTTCACTGGATATTTAGCAACATTTTTTAATGACGAATGCAATGTGAAATTGCAACGTGTGAAATTGCAATAATGTGAAATTCAACGTATCCTCCACAGAACGTAACCACTTCATCAACAGTTCCATGTAGCAGCAGTGCTGAAGAAAGGTTGGCGGTTCGTAAAAACTGTTAAACTTGCAAATACACAAAGAAACGCAATACACAATACCTGTGTTTCGAATGTAAAGCACCAATTTGCCTTGAATGCTCAAACAAGCTGTGTTTTCGCTGACGTGAAAAACTATAAATTTAGAGCCTGCAATTTTATTTAATTTGTGATTTTATGGGGAAATTTAATTTTTTTCTATGTTTGTTAATTATTCAACGCTAAAAAAAAGGTGTAAGAAGTTCCTGTTCTACATGATAATTTTTGTGGATCTCATTTTCCAAATATATTAGTTTGTAAGCCTGAAATAAGAGGTATTAACAATTATTTGTGATTAAAAGAAAAAAAATGCTGATTTTCATGTGCCTTCTTTTCTAATTAAGAATTCAATATGTTCCTCAATAGAATTTTAATTAAAAACAAAACAAATCTTTACTAAATTTTACCATTGTGAATTATTTTATTCGGGAGTCCCACAGACGTATGACAGGTGGTTGTGTAACAAAAATATATGCTAGGTGGTTAAGGGTTAATATGACTTTCATTTGAATTTGGAATTCCAAATTAGTAAAATACAAGATATATATACTTCAATCTAGCAAGTATTAGAAAAAGGCAATTTCGGAGTTAAGAACCCAATATTTTCTTTAATATTATGTAACCTTTAAATCCCACGGATGGTAAAATTTAATATAATCTCGAGAACGGATTTGTATGCGGTTTTTACTGTTATGGTTTGCATTTCACCAGAAAGATTTTTGTGTATTAAAAATTACCCCAGCACATATAGGAACTGAGCATTAATCGCATTAACTAAATTGATTTATGAAATAATACAACTTTCATTAAACTATTATCCTCTTCTGTCAATATTCCCGTTACAACCACATTTATACCAGTTACTAGAACTTATTTTTTCAGTACCTTATCAGTAATTATTTTGTAATTTCACATAATCAATTTAAAAATTCTGTATTTGAAAGTAGTCAGATTAAAACTTCACCTGTCGGTGAGAGATTTTTTACCTCTCGAAACTTGAGTAGTAAAATATAAAATTATTATTAAATTTACATGAAGGTAAGATACGTATTTTTTTTGGCCAGTTTAATGATCATCATGAATAACCTCTACAATGTTATCGCCAAACCCCTCAATAATTAAATATTCGAAGGAAGCAAACACTTGGTGGTGAGACATTATAATTAAATGAACATAACTAACTTAGTTAAACACCACTTACATGTATTTTCAAATCCAACCAGGTTTCGAAACCTGGTTGGATTTGAAGGCCATGAAAACCATGAAGCTTGTCAGAAAATATAAATACTGAAATCAAAACATTACTGTAGGTAGGTACTCGTCGCTTTGGCACAGAAAGCTTGCATCTCCACTATGTCATGGCTCAGTTTTTCAATGTGACTGGCCCATTTCGCTATTCACATATATATAAGAGTACTTCTTATTTGACGTAATTTTTTCTCACGTCAGTCTTTATTTGGGTTTTATGACCGAAACTGTTTAATTAATTATTTCGTATTTTTATTCTAATGTTTGAGGGCTGCGTTTTTATTTAAAAATGAAAACTATTTAATTTTTGAATATCCTTTTATTTACTTAGAAAGCTACATTTATGTATAAAGAGAAAATGAAAAATATTGGATATCAAACAATTAAGAGTAGAAATAGCTGTATCTATACTAAAAATGTGGCGTGCAGTGAGAACATTGTAGCATAACTTTTTCCTTAGCATATATTATGATAAAAAATCGAAATAAAATATGTATCTTGTAATATTCCTGTCACAACAATAAACATGTTTGTATTCGGACAATGAAAGAAACATCAATAAATTACGAGTAATGCAAAACATGGCGATGAGTATCACATTAAAAAATAGTAAATACACCAGAATTGAAGAAATCAGAAAAGCACTCAATTGGAAGAAAATTAAAAAAATAGTTATTTATAACGTTCTCATATTTTATGCATTTTAATAACAAAATGCCAAAATATTTTTTGAACAAATGATGTACATACATATAACACCAGAAATAGGAATAGAATAAGATTATCATATAAGAAAAAAGTATATACACAGAATTGTCTAATGTACAGAGGTGTGAAAATATATGACGAGATGCCAGAAAACATGAATAATATAAATAAGGTGAATGAATTTAAAAACAAATGCAATTGTAAAAATGGTATAGAAGTGTAGAGCATGAGTTGAATTATTTATTATAGATTGTACCACAGAATAAATTAGATGTAAATGTAAATATGTAGGTTATTATGGATAGTATATTAGTAATAGATTTAAGAATGTAAAGTGTTTAATACTAGTTAATACACAAGTTGTAATGTTAACTAACTTAAGAAATAAATAAAAAATAAAAATATAGAATTTTATCTATCGGGGTTCGAATAGTTCACCTAGAGTTTTTAAAGATAATTATTGTCAAAATTTTATCAACAACATGTATGTAACATATACATAAACTAAAGAAATGATATTATAGGGTAAAATTAAGAAATAATTTAAAATCTCAGTGAATACAATATTTTCTGTAAACCAACCATTTTCAATAATCCCTTAAATACAATTATCAACAATTTGAATCAGAAATGCGCCCCAAGCAACCGATGGATAATTAATTGACTATGGGTAATTTCTGGTTCAACCCCAGGGCCCAGCAGCAAGCAATCGGCGATAACCAATTGCTTAACTGCTTGTAAAGTGTAATGTTCCCTGCTTTTCACCTGTAATAATCTGTTTTCAATATATGGTTACTAATGTTTCTTACAACCATTTCTGTACCATTACATAAGACATCACCAACGGGTAAATTTCTATAAAGAATAATTATTTTATTTTAACCGGCAACAGAAAACATCCATCCTCAGCGACATCATTTTTTATATTATATAGATAATACATATACAGGGTGTCTCAAAGGCAGCAGCCAAAACATTATGAGTAGAATCCTGCCTTTGCAGGTGGATAATGAGTGGAAAATGTTGAAGCAACCACGACTACATATCCATAGTTATGGAGATAAGCAATATCAAAGTTGGCTTTTTTTTCAATATTCTTGACTTATTTTTTACAAAAAAATTGAAAAATAATTGCAGTATAAGTTACTCTATAGATTATGAAATATTAATTTGCTTAAATAAAAGTCAAATAAAATATAAGTCGAAAAAAATCTTTATTCAATTTCTACAAGGTTTTAAACATTTAATTCGACCTGTATTAAAGCCAATGTATTTTTCATAATTGAAATTGAAAGTTACTGTAATGATAATTCAACTTTTTGCAAATACGTGCATTTTTTTGCTGCCAGCAATGAGAAACCCTGTGTATATTAATGTAAATAAAGATTTCATCAATAAAAAGCACATTTGAATCCCTACATCTCGTCTCGTCTAAAAAATCTGTACTTAAACATTTTTTAGTAAGTGAATTAATTGATTGACAGCTCCAGTTGAAAAACTGGCCACTTGAGATAAATATTATGAAAAGCTATCTTTTCGCTCATTGACAAACACACAACGGCTGAGGGAAAATCTGCGTACAAGTTTAGATACTCCAAGAGGATTTTTTAATACATGTAAGTACTTTTATTTCTTGCTATCTACAATAAAAAGTCCGCTTCACCGATGATTTGATCTTTTATCTTCTTGTTCTCTTTCTAAAAAAATCCGCACACCTCCATGGTGTCAACTCACGTTACTGTGAGAAATTTTTGTTTACATTCCTTTTTCATTAACTAACCCCTCAACTATCACGCCGTTTCTCTGCAGTAGTAGACAGAGAATTCTGTGTTTATTCCAAAAGGAACATTTTTTTCTACAGAGCCTCTCATCATTTCAACGCGCATTTCAAAGAATTTGAACTATTTAACACTACAGTCACTGTAATCGAATCATAAGCTAGCACATATACTCGTACCTTATATCTTCTAGGTTATTTTAACTATAATCACACATTTTTAATCTCATTCCTCAATCCATCTCTCCCCTACTCCCTCCGATTTTCTGGAATTTATTTACCTGTATATACTCTACTTCTGATTTCTTCTATTATCCTATCCTTTGCTTTAACCAACCGAGTGTCTCCAAGGTGTGCTGAGCTACAGTAGTTTAGAGACTAGAAGAAAAGTTTTTTTTTTTTTTTAATAAAAATAGAGATGAGAACACAGAATACGTGTCACATTAATATTCTCACTATTTTCAAACTAAGCTAAACGCTTGTACTATGAAAATAGGACTAACTTGCTAGTCTAGAGTGAGGTTCGAACCCGCGACCTTTGGATCACGAGGCGAGTGTCCTAACCAGAAGATCAACAAGCTGCTCAATTTGATTATGTATTTTACCTGGTAACTTAGTACGGAGTCTTTAGTCTTATGTTTAGTGTTAGTAATATTATTGAAGATTATGGGTAAGCATTGAAAACTTTATAAGTATCCCAATTATAAAGTTTTCAATTTCGTTGTCTGTTCGTCCATCCATCTATCGGTTCGTTCATCGTTACTTCGTGTTGCGTCCGTAACTTCTATTGTATATATATTTTTTTTAATAAATTTAGTTTTAATAAATATATACTTATCCTTTAGGACTGAGATGAGAAATGAGTACTGTCAATTTATGTATATATATATATATATATATATATATATAGATTAGGTAATTAAATATACAAATTTTAGAGAAATTTTTTATTGGTGAAATTTTCGTTTCCATTAAGTTTTTTTTTATAATGCATCTATTCTGCGCATCTATTAATGGAATATAAAAATAACAATTTTCCTTTTTCTATCCCTTTCAAATAGAAATCTATTCAATGCTTAAACTAGATTTATACTTGATATTATAAGCAAGCTGTTAATCTTACAAAAATAGACAACAAGAAAAATTATAGAATATTGAATTCTTTATAAATATCTGATCTCCATGTGTGATTTTATTTTTATCATTGATACTCGTGTTCTATTATTTTAACGCAGGTTATTTTTATTTGATATTAAAAGTAAGCTGTTAATCATTTACAAAAATAGACAACAAGAAAAATTAACGAATATTGAGTTCCTTAACTAAATATCTAATCTCCATGTGTGATTTCCAATTTTATCATTGATTCTCGTACTTTATTAATTTACCCCAGGGATTTATATATTATAATGTTATTAATAAGCTTAATAATAAAAATTGATCGACTATACCGCGTAACCGATTGTTGCGCCGTATGATCGATAATCCTGAAATTATGCGAAACGTTTGTCTGTATGTTTTCGATAAATATCTCAGACAGCGCCAGCATAGATTGTTTCACACCATAATATACAAGACCAACCTGCCGATGGTTATGCCTATTGGAAGATCTGCCACTGTACTCAATAATATCACCTTGAACATCGATCTGTTCCTGTCTGTTCCATATCTCTGAGAGAGTTTTCCGAAGCAGTATTCTCGTACACCTTTGATGTGAATCATTTTATATATGTTTGATATATTTTATTTATATATGTAAATTTAATATTTATAACATTTTTGTATTAAATATATGTTTCTCATCTAAATATAATTATGAATTAAATGTATGTTTGTGATGTAAATATATTTGCGAAATAGATGTATGTTTTGTGATGTAAATATATTTACGAATTAAATGTTTGTTTGTTATATACAATAATAAATTGAATTGAAATTGAACGCTAAACAGGTTCTTTAATCTAGTAGATATTCATGTAATTGACTTAAAAGATTTTTATTGATACTTATTAATGTATATATAAAAACTATTATTTTATTGGAATTTAATTTCGTTAGTTACTGATCGCGGCCGGCGGTTTTGTCACATGCCTTTCACGTGGATAAGCGTGAGAGGATGTCAACGTATTAAGCATGTTTATAAATTCAATGTTATAATAAATTTGTACATTAATAAACATTTTGTTTTCAGCATCTGCGATGGATCCGAGATTGTTGTTCCTCCTCACCGCAGGGGCCTTCCTGCTGATCTTCCCCGGGGCGGACGCCATAGTAAGATGTTTTATTTTCACCTTTAAATATATTCATCATTTATACAGGATCTCTGATCTCTCAATTTTAAAAGTAAAATATTTTTTAGACTTTGGTTGAAATGTCAATAGTTACGGAGATGAGCGACATTAAGATTTGAATTCTTTTTCAATATTTTTGATTTATTTTCAGTAAAACATTGGACTATCCCTACAGTTACTTGTTTCATATTGAAA
>JADDOH010009811.1:0-18808 GCA_016648135.1 Agrypnia vestita
ATCCACATTTCGAAGGCTTCTAATAATACAAAATATATAATACATATAAAGTAAAAAATTATTAATAAAATTGTATGAAATAAAATGTAGACTAAAAATGAAATCGACTACACGGTAATAAGATAAAATTAACATTAAAACAAAAAATTAACATTAACCTTTATTTCTAGTTCCCATCCTGGGAGCTAGAAATAAAGTAGAAATTGGATTTTTTACAAGAAGGTAATCAATTTTTTAAATTTTTTTATTAGCACCTATTTATTAAGATTCCTACATATTAAAGTTTTATTTTATTGGAAATTTTTGAAAAAAAGAGCTCTTCCACCGTTACTCAAATGCAACATTACAGAAAATACAGAAAATAAAATCATGCACTTATTTAGAATAAAATAAAATATCTAAAATGTAGCATATCCGATTTGAAAAAAAAGTTTTTCGAAAAATTGGAGGCAAAAAAGCGGAATGAGATTAGCTATATTATACTAATTTTGAAAACGGAATCAAATCAACTATTGGATAGGAAGGACATACAAAATTATTACTGTTGGGGATTACTACAGGGAATGGGGATTTTATCTCATTACGCCATATGTTGGTACTTGCTTCATTAGGTTTTTACTTACTTGTTGATTTCTATTACTGGTCTACTTGATACTACTGATATTATTGGTCTAATGATCATCACTACTTCATTGTAATGGTCATTTAATATTTTGTGCTGTTGAGACTCCAAATAAATCTATTTTCTTTTTTGTTCTTTGTTTTATTTATTTTTTCAGTGATCATGGCCGATTTGGGGCACATCGCATTGCCTTTATTAATCCGACACAGATTATGAAACCGTCTGCAAAAAGTATCACATATTATATCTATCAAAGTCAATGCAAATCCGCTGGCATCAAATAGTTATTAGAAGTGTGTACCGGATAATTATAATTATAAGATAACTCTCCGAGATTGAGTTATTTACGAGAGGTATGCATCAGTTTGAAATCTCGGCGGAGTTTACTTCGCGTGAAGTAACAACAAATAGGTTACGCAAGTTCTACAAAAATACCGTACGGATAATTCCGTCCTACATGTAAACATTGAATGCGAGTATTTCTGGAGTCATTCAGGAAATTGCTTATGCCGACGTAAAACCATTTTGGATCGCCGCGTCGTTTGTTTTATTGCAATGCGCTTTGGACGAAACATTTATTGCACATGCATCGGGTTCGCGTCGTAAACAAATATCCTATTCACAATATTTCGGAGTATCGTCGCTGTATATATATAATTAATTCTATGTGACGTTTTAGTACATTCTGAGATACACGAATGAAACTATTTAAAAAAATAATTGCACAGACTAAATTTATAAAAAATATTTTAAATAATTATTAGGCAGACTTCCCAGATGAACGGCAATGTGTTTTTTAGTATATCTCCATTATTTACATGAAAAATTGATTGGTTCATCTCTGAATATACTAAACGGCACATAGGCTTTATTATAAACAGGGTTTTTTGGAAAACATTAATAACCTCGCAGGACTATATTCCTCCCTTAATTATGAGTCGAAAATGTTCAAGATATTGTGACCTAATATCAATAGTTAAGGAGATATGCGACATCAAAGTTTGCATTTTTTTTCAATATTTCCGACTTATTTTTCGTAAAACGTTGGACTATCATTACAGTAACTCATATCGATTACGAAAAATTCATTCGTTTCAATACACGTTAAATAAAATGATAAAAACCCTAAAAAAATTCCAATTGGAATGTTTTCCAATTGGAATTTGAAGGTTTTTATTTTTTATTTGGTTTGTATTAAAGGGAATGAATTTTTCATATTCGATATAAGTTACTGTAATGATAGTCCAATGTTTTACAAAGAATAAATCAGAAATATTGAAAAAAAAATGCAAACTTTGATGTCGCATATTTCCATAACTATTGATATTAGGTCATGGTTGCTAGAACATTTTCGACTCATAACCAAGGCAGGAATATAGCCTTGCGAGTTTTTTAACGTTTTACAAATAACCCTGTATATAGCGACGGTATGTTAAAAATTTTCAAGAACACACTAGATTTTTTACCGCCAGAGGGATTGTCATTAGTCAAGATTATAATAGATGTCTCACAGGGACCAAGCTATCTACATAGGAAAGTAGGTACATTAATACCATACACAGGATTATTTGGAAAACATTGGTAATCTCCCAGGAATTTATTCCTGCCTTGATTATGAGTCGCAAATGTTGAAGCAGTCGTGACCTATTATAAATAGTTATGGAGTTATGCAATATCTTCTTCTTCCTTTTCTTTCCTGGCATTCCACCCCTATGGGGTATTCTTGACACAAAACAAGCGTATTTCTTCGTTGGCAATGGGTGTGTTGGTTGCGTTTTTTTTCATTTATTTTAGAAGTTGAAATTATATGTAATATCAAAGTTTGCATTTTTTTTCAATATTTCTGACTTATTTTTTACAAAACGTTGAATCATCATAACAAGTAACTCCTATCCATTACGAAAAATTCATTCGTTTCAATAAAAATTCCTGCAGAAAAATCCTGCAGAAATTCCAATTGGAATATTTTCCATTTGGTATTCAAAGGTTTTTATTATTTTATTTTACTTGTATGGAATTTTTAATATTAGATATAAATTACTGTAATGATAGTACAAAGTTTTAATAAAATAAGTCAGAAATATTTAAAAAAAAGCAAACTGCGAGGTCATCAAATTTCATAGATGCGATGGTCGATCATTGGTGGAATCAGTAAATGTTACATTCTGTAAAGTTTACATTAAGCCAGCCAATGACACGTCGAAATCCTTGTTCACAACAAAGAAACACTCAAAGACTTTTATACCTACTTCACCATATAAATTGCTTCGTCTCTGTGAGACTTTATAATGTATCTCGATTAAACATCCTATGACGATTTCCTAACGATTTATAGAATTGTATTTAACGAAGTTTGGGATTTCGAATGAATATATTATTATTCCTTTAGACGCGTTAAGAGTAAAATTTCAGGATGCAATGAAATGCGCTCGCATCATACAACGGAAAATTTTCACACCATAAAGTCACGACCAATCTAAAGCTAAGATGACGGTTTTCCGAGTGATATTTTTTAAACAAAAGCGATTCTAATAAGCGACGACAAGTTTTTTGAAAATTTTGTTATGAAGATTGCATTAGATCCGAGCGCTGTTATGAAAATTGCATATACTCGGGGGGCTATTATAGTTGTTTTTTGTTTAATATTTGCTGATATATTTTTTATAATATAATTGTGATCATTTTCGTAATCTGTTATAATTAGGATTATGAGTAATAATGTGTAATAATAAAATATGCCGACTGTTTAATTTTTTCTATTTTATACAAGCAAAATGCAATTTGTTACGTAAGTATCGTATTTAAAATGCATTTTAGATCTTTTATATGTTGATGGATTCATTAACGGAAATTCTAGTTTGTGTTATATATATTGTGTGGTCAAAAAACACAGAAAATTATTTTTTTATGTACGCTAAAGAAGTATAATTTCTAACATGCGTGCATTAGTACATGCACCCATTTTATTACTACTACTACTAACATTTTACCGATCAGGCGAGTTATTAGTGTTGCTCGAGATAGTCGCAATATTCTTTGTATTCCGCAAACAATACCACTGTAACCTGTACTTGCAATAAATTCGACATTTAACCAACCGTGAGTGTTTTCTGATAATCCTGTATAACCATCTCACCATTCATTCACATCTATCTGTTGCCACACACATTTACGCACCACACATAACATGTCCCGTGAGATCATGCTTCGACAGATGGGCATTGATCTTCCCACAAACACGAAGTCTTAATTTTATTTATATAAATACACAAGTCATATGCGAAATTCATACTACGAGGTTATTAAACATCTGCCAAACTACCGAAAGTAAATTTTACCTATGTAATATTTTATAATGCTTACTTTCAAAATGTTATATATATGTATACACACACATATATATATATATATATATATATATACATTTTGATTTTAAGATTTTACGCAGATACAGAGTGTCATATGATAGATGAACATTTCTGAGATTCTATGATTACAGATACACAGTACACCATACTCGCACAAATACAGTCTTATTAATAATTAAATTAAATTAAATAAGACATTTTTGATTTTTATCTTAATCAAATATTACTGATTTTTATGTAATCATTAGTATGCATAGTTTTATCTTCAGTGTAAGTTATAATCATCAAATGTATACAAATACTAATAACTTATAAAAAATAAATATCGAAAAGACAATGGCTTCAAAACCTTCAATAATTTACTACATTATTGTTTCAATATACCAACATGAACATTACATTTATATTTAAGTATTGAACAGACGAAAATATCAACAAGACTGAACAAGTCTAGTGGTGAGTTAATATTATAATAATTCTGTTTCTTAGCATTCAAAGTCGACAGCTCTAATGGCTCAGTAGGTATTTTGAATAAGGACACGGTGTAAAATCAGATCGGTCAAATCAAGGGAGACCATGCCCAGGATGGAATTTATATTAACAGAAATGGATTCGTTTGTTTTCTTTCAAATGTCACCAAACTTGTCATCATTCAAGTCGGTCCCTCGTGACAAGAGGATTGTGATCTTCATGATCTTCTGCCCTATTGATTATTCTCTTTTAGTTTCCCGGCATCCCGCAGATCTTAGCGCTGTCACCAAAGAGGTGCCTGTAGCTTTTGCCACTTGGTCGGTCCAACTAGTAGGGGTCTTCCTCTTCGACCCTCAGCGTGGCCCTCCACAACAAACTCATCCAGGATTTCTTCTCTTTTGGCAAGATGTTAAAAAAATGAAGAAGTCGTCTCAGACACGTAGTTAGGTGTCTATGGAAACAATCGTGCCCCTCGCTGTCCGCGGTAACTTGTATATTTTAAGGGAAAAAATAAACTTCAAAGTTCCCTTCGTGTGTGTATGTATTCGTTCCCTTTAACCGGTCGGCTGCCGCGCAATTTCGCGCACGATTGCTGTTTTTTAGACACTTTTTTGTGATGGTTATATTCATGTAAAAATCAACATTAATCGTTAAGAAGTTGCATTATTTATTTCAATCACGCTGATATATATATTTTTTTAATTTATGATGTAGATAAAGGAGCTTTAAGGAGGAATTTTGAGAGATTTCTGTAGATTCATCTCACGGACAAGCAAAAATTATTGGATTGTCTTCGACAGAGGAAAATATGTATTTTAATTTCAAATATGTACCTAATTAAATTGAACATTTTCATGCCTATATAAGTGCATTCTCTTTATATATACACTTTAAGTGCACTTTTTATATTAATTTATTGTTAGTTAACTACTCGCTGACGAAGCTTGAGCTAAGCAAAACCGGTTGGCATTGTGTTATAAAAAATGTGGTCATGAACAAAGTGGTAATTTATAATATTTTCATATTTAAAAAATACTTAGTTTAATTTATTAACTTGTTTGTAACAAAAATTATAAAAGTGATGTATTATTACTAATAAAATGAATAGTTTAGAATACTAAGAGTCTGTTGATTAGTAGTTGCAGTAAAAGTTAAGAAAATTTTCGTTTTCAAAGTAGGGGACAGTATATTGCAGCATTTTATCCTATATTTATTTATATTATGTGTGTATGTACAGTAGCCGGCAAACATCTTGCAATTCTACGGCGTAGTGGGGGGAAGTTTGCGCATCTACCTTTCCACCAACGAGACCCAAATTTCGTCTTCTGCGCATTCCCCCACTACGCCAAAGAATTTCAAGAAGTTTGCCGGCAACTGTATCAAGCAATTAAATGTTTTTTTCTAATAAACGCCGATTTATTGATACTGAAATGAATAGAGAATCTTTGGGGAGGTAATGCTCTGCAGATACTGGACTTATTTGAGAATGTTTTTAGGTTTTCACGGCCACTCAGAATCTTCAAGTTTGTGTTTACTGGGGTATTATGCCGTGTTGTTACGACCTTTCGGGCCGACGATTCGGATCCCATTGCAGGGTCCATCATCAGGACTAATGTGTTGTGGTTAAATATCGGCTTGCAATACCGTGCCGAAGTCATGATGTGTTGTATTGTATTGTGTGTATGATTCATCTGTTATCTGATTTCTATCTGTGCGGAGTCTGCGACGAGAATGACTTTGAAGCGCCGGATACCAAGATGTTTTTAATTTGAGACCATTATCTCTATTAATATTTATCGGGTGCTTGTAGATTTCTAGTGCTTCCTTGATAGAACGCGTATGGTGACTCTTAGGCTTTCCAAGGATTTTGCATTCGAACCGAAAATCCTTGGTAAGCCTAAGAGTCTTATTTGATATTGACGCTGTAACGTATACCTACAAATACATACAAAAAAATATACAGTACTAATTAATCGAATAGGATGTAATAATCATCATTTCAAGACTTGCATGGTCATTTCTAGATATTTATGGCATTTTTTAGTGTTGCAGTCCTCCGCCGACGTCGAACGCAACGATTACACAAACAAATGCAATATTACTTAAGACATCTCTCGATTAATTTGTAAACATGACAATTTAACACCAGTACAATTTAAAACAATAAAATCCGCGTTGAACATCTATTGCAACGCCTATATTCGCGGAACTATTAAGAATTATTAAACAAGTGCGAATTAATTTATCGGTAGACAAGAACGAGCGACCTGCGCGCGCCCCTGTGCTTTCCACCACCACACACACACGTCAGGCGGCCGTGCTCAGCAGGGCTGGTCTCACACACACGCGCGAGTCGCACGCACACACGTACGCGCCTCTCGCCCGACTGAGCGTTGCATAATTTTCAGCGGGCGGTCGATCTACGCTCCGCGAGTAAAAATCGTTCCGTCTCGCGCTGAAATCGGTAGAAATCCTGTAAAATGTCGCCAAGCGAGAGAAACAACAACAAAATGGCGTCGAGCGCGAACGTCCCCGCGATAGCTGTCATCCAGTGAGGCGGGCCAGCGGCCGCGGTCGCGCGATCCAGTGCTGCCATTGTAAATATTCCTGCATTATAACGGACGACCACGAGTTGGAAGCATGTCGCGCGTGAAAAAATATTTGACATTTGTGGTTTGATGGAAGTGTTCGTTTTTCGTAAAGTGCTTTCGGGGAGGGCCGCCGCAAAATTTTGGCGTTGCGTGCACCCGATGTTGTAAATTATGATTTCCCGGATCGTGTCTTTGCAAGGAGTGGTGTAGTGTGTTGTGTCCAGAGACGATTCGGCGCTTGCGAGGGGACCAGAGAATTCGATGAGCCGTCTATACAGGTACGGAGTATCGAATTATCGCGAAGATTACCAGCCTGGCTTTAGTTTCATAGTTGGATCGCCCTTGGCTGCCTAGATTGGTTTGATTGGACTGCGTTAGTGGATGCTAGCGTTGAAAAGCCTGTTAATTGCAGTAATTTTTGTATTTACTCCCATTTAGATTTAGAGTATTTTATATATTGGCATTTCATTAAAAATATTAGCATTTAAAAATATTATTAAGTATTTGTAATATGTACTACATTAGTGTATAAAATGTTTTTATGGTGAGAGCGCCGATTCTATGTGTTTGTTGATTATTTAGGTATCTGCCTACATAATGTTATACATAAATAATACAATTTCAAAGCATGGTGCAAGACCCTTCTCCCAAATATATTATAGAAATCTGTAAAACCACCTAATTAAAAAAAATATTTAGGTACCTACATACGAAAAGCTGTAATTAATTTGGTTTTAAATGTTGGTACCTACTTAGGTACTAATTAATATTTAAAATATGAGTACGTTTCTACAGAAATCAGAGGACTAATTTATCTGCGATAAATTTCTATGAACGTTTAGGTGAGTTCATTTAATTAAGAATGCTGTGATTTAGACGATATCCGCTTTATTATTGCAGAAACTTTTCCCATTACGGAAGGATTTTCAATTATCCTAAACCTTCGGTTTAACGTACCTCGTGAATATTTTCTATAGACATTTCTGGCAGTCATGGCGATTATAAACATAAAAAAATATCAAATTTGCAAACGGAAGCTGGACAACTTCCTTAAAACAACTTAACTGACTTCCACTGCTGTTTCGCCTCCGGCTACTTGTACGACACAACCGTTTATAAAAAATAAATGAAACTATTATCATCAACATTATTGACTCTACGTACCCTGGTGGGTTTTAGCTTTATCAAGAATTCTCCATTAATCCCTATGGCGAAAAATTTTGGCGACTGCAGAAGTCTTCCATTTTAGAAAACCTTGATACACTTATAATACAAAATATTAAACCAATATAAAGAAAAAAGAAACGAGTTAATACTTTACTCTGTATTCGGGCCTGAATTTTCGTTCAGGAATATTGCTTATTTATTCTCGCAAATATTATCATCACTAACATCGTCTTTTTGTTTTATTTATATCAATCAGTCTCGAGAAAAAAACGACGAACGATACCGAAGCGCTGAATGTTCATTCGGGAGTATTCCTTAATTTAAAAAAGTTCCTAGGTTTTCACGACCTTTAGGAATCTTCTGGTTTGAGTTTTCTGGGATATTCTGCCATGTTTCTACGACCTTTTTGGCCTAAATTTCGGATTCCATTGCAGGCTCCATCGTCAGAGCTGATGCATTGTTATATATGTGTGTTGATGATGTTGTGGTTGGCTTGCAATACTTAACCACAACACCATCAACTTGCGTGTTGAACCTTTCGCAATTTCAAATAACAACACATCATCCGTGATGATGGAACCTGCAACGTGATCCGAAACGACAGCCAGAAAGGTTGAAGAATTACGGAAAATCCCGGAAAACTCAAACTAGAATATTCCTTATTTATTTTGGCAAAAATAATAATCACCGTCATCGTCTTCTTGGTTATATTCTTTATATAATTTAAACCGATTAAATTGCACACATATTTTTTATTTAATTATAACAGATAAATCTTGAACTGCGAGCATAATTCGTTCCGAAAAAGGGTTCCTGATCCAAGCGACTCGTAAAATCATAAAAGTGAATTTCTCCATAAGAAACAATCGAGACGATTCGTTCCACAACTCAAAAATATTCATCCAAAAATGATGTACACCACCTCCACGGGATACTTAACCATACAAAGTAAATGTTGAATGTCGTTTTCCGGGCAACATACTATGTTAACATAATCAAGATTCCAAGTTCCTATGCCATAAATCAATCTTTGTTGATTTGTGGCATAGTAAAGATGACAAATTTTTAAACCACAGTTGTTTTTAAACCAACTTTGCCTGTCTCAACACGGAGTTTTCTGGTGAGACAGTTTTAGTAATATTAAAGCTAAAATAAATGTAAAGCCTTACAATTTTAATTTTAATATAATTTTGTAGTCTGTATGATGACTTTCACTATCTAAAGGAATCTGTTGGCTCACTGAAACCTTTTTTTTGGGTGACTTTAACAATGAACCTATCCAATGAATAGCTTGTTGCTCTAGTGGTCATGACTCCCGCCTAATGGCGCTGAAATCGGTGGTTCAAGCCCCATTCTAGGAGACCAGAAAGTTTTCCGTAGCACATTTTCATAGCACAAGCATTTAGCTTGGTTTAAAAATAGTAAGCATATTATTTTTTCAATTGGTTGAGCAACTGTGTAGATTGACATTTTAATAAATTAATTTTCTTATTTGTTTTAATCTACTTATATATTTATTAATTACACCTACATGTTTCGGAAAAACCTTTCCATCGTCAGGGTGTTTTATAAAAGTCAAATTATCAAAATAAATGATGTCTTTTGTTTTGGTTTTCTAAATTATTTAAAAAAATATTTTAAATATTATTGCTGAAGTTCTTGATTACACAAAATTATTGGAAATTTTTTAGAATTGGACTAGTAGTTAAATTTAATTGATTATTAATAATATTTTGTTCACTTTTACATGCTTTACTAATTTCTAATGATTCTAAATGATTTAATTTCAGACCAAAATTATTTATGTGTAAAATAGAAAGTCCTAAATATTTATCAAAACCGTGATCATTTTCTAATAAATGATTAGAAATTTTTTTTTTATTAAGAATATTGATACGACATGTATTCCTTGTTCGCATCTCACAATTTTGCGGAAAACATTAAATTTGGTCAAACAGATTCATGGCTCGCACTGTGACAACCTCATTTTCGTGGGACTTTTCTAAAAAAAATTGCACCGTTTTCCACACTTTACACACCTCCCTAATCTAATTTGAAGTGATCCATCTTTTACTTCTATTTCCTTTCGGACCGCGTCCCTTGGGGTCACTGATGGAATGTCGTTTGTTTGTGGGAAACTTGGAGGAGGTATTTGATTTGTCGTACAAAGCTTTCATGTTCATGGTTCAAATAGTTTTTCGAGGTGTCTTCCTCTCACACATATTGAGCATATTTTTTTGTCCAGCAGAATTTCGTGTCCATTTTCCAGGTTATATCTATTTTGGCGCGTTGAGGGTGAAATTTTGTACGCGACGAAATGCGCGCGCACCGTGTAATGAAATAATAATATTTATTCGTGTGTAAAATGAAACGGAACCCCAGAAAAAATCTTATCAACAGAACCGCGCCATATACCTAGATAAGTGAGAGAGTCCATTGAAATACACAAACATCCTAATTTCAATAAATACGACATTTACAAACTATCAAGTATTTGGCGCCCCGTTGTCAGACTTTGATTCCACTTTTAAGCGGCGTCCTAGAAAAGCCCGAAGATGTGATTAGTAGGTACATATTGCACACTGGTAACCTCCATCGTAGAACAAGTGAACACTCCACAAAGTGCATATAATTTACGACCTCGGATGAAATAATCAGTCCGGCCTCCACCCCCGCAGTGACAGGACGCTCTCCTGATGGCGCTGGAATAAGACTTCAGCGAAACGTCGAGATTTGCTTCTCAGTGAAATATACGGTTCGTATAAAATATTCGTATACCTTAAAACTTTAATATTATTTACGCCGGAAAATCAACATTTCAGCTGGATATATTAAAATCGTCTTCTTCCTGGCACTACTATAGATTTATCGACTATTCTAAATATTCTGCTCATCTTTGTTCCTTCATAGGCTGCATTATTGGTTACGTTTAACTGCACTGACCGAAGCTATCCATGTTATTTTGCGGTCTTCATGGTATTCTCCTGTCAGTTTCGATCCTCACGGTTTTATGAAGCATGTGATCTTCCTACTGTCTCGTCATATAGTCATACCATTGAAGAAAAACATGCTGTCTATTCCGAGACAGTGATGGTCTCTTTGTTAAAATCTGATAATTATTCCCAGTTGTACTCGTAGGTTTGTTAAATCATTAATTTTTCATATTTTTTACATCATTTCAAAATATTTTTTTACATATTTTTTACATCACATAAAAAATATTATGACGCAGTCACAGATGATTACTAATTTAGAATGTACTAGATTATAGATTTAATGTATCTATTCCTTCCAAAATCATGTTTGTTATAAATTTATAGGCCACATTTCTTATAAAATCTCGAATTCAGTACATTCTAAATTAATAATCCTCGACGACTGCATTAAATTTTTTTTGGACATTGCTGCCTTTGCTTTTATACCCCAGATATGAGGGGTAAAACAGTAAATGCAGCAATAAATAAAAAAAAAACTCGAATATAGTCATCGAGGATTTCTAATATAGAATGTACTGAATTCGAGATTTTCATGGAAAAATAGCCTATAAAATTAAAGAGAACATGATTCTGGAAGGGGTAGAATCATAAAATCTAGAATTCAGTATATTCTGAATAAGTAATCCTTGGTGAATGCATTCAAAATTTCAAAAATATTTTTTGGATATTGCTGCTTTTGTTTTTATACTCGTCATATAGTGTTTTATTCAATTAATTTTTTCTATATATTTTCCTTATTTACACAATCATTTTTTGTATATTTTTAATGTGTTAAATTTAATTTGAGATTGTTGTTTTGATTGCTTGCTTATGTATTTTTCTCAATTACTTGTTACAACTGTACTAGTGTAAGGATCTCTTTTATTTTCTTTTCTAATTTTTTCAATGGTGCCATGCACACAAATAAATAAATAAATACCATCTTAATCAAAGATTAGCTGGGAATGATTTATTTGTTCCGCTCGAAAAATATAGAAGGTATGTACTAGTGATGGCCAAAACCACTCTTTTAACCGGTTACAGTGACTGTGATTTTTGAGATTTGTATCTGATTATATCGATTATTAGGAATGAAGGCCAAATCTAAAAAGGTAGGGTGATAACTTATCTAAAAACATCTGCCTTGGAGATCCAGAACTTCAGAGAGCTGGCACAAAACTAAGATTAGTGAAGGATGCTTTTCAAGGAGGTCAATGAGGGATTGTAGAGACAACATTGATGAAGATAATCGATGACTTGTAATTGATTTTTCTGATAACAGTTCAATCTCAGTTACCAATAAATAAAATCAGATACAAATCTCAAGTAACGATGAGTAACCGGTTAAAATAAATCACTAGTACACATTCGTAAAAATAGATAATGGCAAATAAAAAAAACAATTATTATTTATATTAAATCAAGGCTTATTCTTATCGGATATTTTAATACTTACTTACTCACCATCATGCCGTTTCCCCGTGGGGGTAGGGGGGTAGAGGATAGAGCGCCACACTCTTCCGTCCTGACATACAACTCTTGCCTCATCCACATTGATCCACATTCATACATCTTCGCATGCAAGCTCGCCGGTCGTTGAGGCTTCTAACGGGACCATCATCCTGTATCTGGTTGATCTGGTCATGCCACGTCTTCCGCGGTCGCCCTCTTTTTCTGGCGCCATCAACACTTGCATTATATATCTTTCTTACCACTCTTTTCTCATTCATTCGCTCAACATGCCCAAACCATCTGAGCGACCCCTTTTTAATACTATTAATTATGCTAAGATCAGCTTTACATTCATTCCTAATATCTGCATTTTTTACTCTATCATTAATTGATTTGCCGCACATACGTCTGAGGGATCTCATCTCCACTGCATTCAATCTACTTTCGTTCCTCTTCTGCCAGCTCCAGGCTTCGCTTCCATACATCAGTGTTGGTATAAGAATTCCATTATGTACCGCTAGTTTTGCCTCGGTAGACATATTTCTATAAGAAACTATTGCGTTCAAAGCACCGTTCACCCTATTCCCCGCAGTCACTCTCCTTTCGATATCTTTCTCAACATTCCCTCTTCTATCGAACATACTTCCCAAGTACATAAACTCATCTACCTGTTCCAAACATTCATTGCCTACTAGAATTTCACATGTACGTGTAAGTTTTCTTCTCAAGTACTTGATTTCTAGAATCGAATTTATTTTATTCAAGAGTACACAAACATGATTTGTGTTTTATTTGAAATATACAAACGCGGTATTCTGTTAAATCTATGTTGCCAAATCGTAGGGCTTCGAATGGGTACTTACATAAACACCTTTCAGCACTTCAACAGTCGCTTTGTAGTATTATTAAAAATGTACAATGTCGCGTTAAGTAACCGCGATAGTACTGGATGGTGCTTACAGTTTCGAGAAAATAAAACATTTTTACACATGAAAATGAAAACACACATGTTTTTTTTTAATTATGCTCGTTTCATTTCTGTGAGACGCGTTTCGCTTTGTGAGGGCATTATCGGTGTAACCATTTATAATTCAGCAACTTGTATTTAGCTGAAATCTATTGAAAAGCAGGCTGTATAATTTTAAATGCTTACCGTGATATAGGAAATTTTGGGGTTTTCATGTTTTGGCACTATAAACATACATTAATGATATTTGAATGAAGGTTGTACAGGGCGTAACAGAGTTAGTCCACAATACTTTACAGGTGGATTCTTGCTTTGATTTTGAGTCGAAAATGTTCAAGCAACCATCATCTAATATCAATAGTTATGCGATACGCCATATCAATATTTCAATATTTCTGACTTATTTTCTATAAAACTTATTGAAGTCACTATGTCGAACATGAAAAATTCATTCACTTCAATACAAGTCAAATAAAGTGACTTTTTTTTAGTGCATGAGTGTATGTGTGACAACAAATAATAATCATCGACATCAAATCGATGTACAATATTTCCACTCGATTGCACGACGGAAAATGTATTAATTTTCACTTCTAAGATTTTTCCAAAAGCAATGTGGATTTAAAAATTATCTTTGAAATTGAAAAATAATAAAAATAAAAAATTAAAAAATGGGATTAAAAATAAAATGCATTTATCCTGATGCGAAAGAAAAATACATCCTCAAAACGATAAAAAGTCGGAAATTGTAATATTTTGTTCTTAGGTATCATGAGACGCTCAAAAATCCCAGATTCTGCATCTGATCATTCAAGGTTTAAATTACGGGCAGAAAAGGTCCTAGAATACGAAGGACAGAAAATTTAATAATACATTTTTCGCAAGGTTTTTATCATTTTATTTGATTTGTATTTAAGCGAATGAATTTGTCATATTAAATATAAGTTATTTTAATGATAAAACTACGTTTTACAGAAAGTAAGTCAGAAATATAAAAAAATACAAACTATGATATAGCATATCTCCTTAACTATTAATATTAGAACATTGTCGCTTAAACATTTTCCACTCTTTTGGTTACTTCTTCACACTTTAGGTTACACTTCATTCATTCATTCATTCAACACTTTAGGTTACAATCTAGTATTGTGAACTTGCTGTGTTATATCTCTTTCAATTATTCGATTATATATAAATCGTGTGGAGACAACATTGTTTATGTGAATTCTTAGGATTTAATACAGGTGTTTTGTATAATTCTAGTTAACAATTATATTATACACGATAAAGAATACGGTAGTTATAAAAATATATTATACACCAATGATATTTAAAGAATACGGTAGTTATAAAATGTTCTATTCTGATTTTGCTCCATATCACTGGTATGCCTAAAATAAAGAAAAAAATTACGGCATAATCCAAAAGACCTAAATAAAATTTACAGTTTTTTATAAATGTAAATTAGAGGGATCTACTAGTGTACATACATTGTTCGTTAATTATTACTATTTTATTATTAATTTAAGTCTTATGATTCTTACTGTTTAAGAAAATTAAATCTAGAGCGTATATATTATTGATGGATTTATTGATTTATATTCCTCTTAAAAATACTGATTAAACACTATAAAGAAAATTTCTAAAAATAATAGTTATGACAGCGTCTTAAAAGATAAATTGTTAAATAAAAAAAATCGATGAAAAATTTGGCGATCGCTTTTTGTAATCCGGACATAATATTGGTAATAACATTGATGACATTTCATGAAGAAAAATACCACATATAGGCTCAATATTTACTAAAACAACTCAATTTCTCTTTCCTTAGATATATTATACACATGTATTGTACAAATAACAACTTATGTGCGTTACTCTTCAACTCAAAGTCCGAAATATATATTTTAGAAAATATGTAGAGCTTACGAAATTTTGTACGGAGATTGCAACAATAAATACATCGGTGAAACTTCGAGATCTTAATATCAGACTTAAAGAGCATCGTCGTTTTCTAACTGGTGATAAATTTTCTTAATTCTTGAACCACATCATGGATAATAAGAATTCTTTTCATTAATGCGCCATTAAACTTATCCATCCTGCCACGTGTAAATGTAATAAATTGTTAATAAATCAAAACAATTTTTAATTCGGATATTAATGAGTAGCTTGTTGGTGTTGTTACACTTATTTATTTTGTACTACGTATAACATACAATGGTTATTATAAAATAAATTACGAAAATGTTATTACATTCTAAACATTCCACTATATGAGATATACTATTAATGAGCCAATCGATAGCTTTAATTTTTTTGGGAATATGTTGTGTCCGGTTTCAGAACGGAAGTGTTAAACGAAAACTGGGACGCTTCTATGGAAATTAAATGTCGTATTGAGCAAGCCGGGGCTGCATTATTCTGCATGAAAAAGGTATCGTACAACTGTGACCTAAATTTAAATTTGCGGATTATGTGATGGTACGTGTTCTCTGTACCATTATGTGGAATGAAATCATGGACACTCAATGAAACAGTGCCAAAGCGACTTGAAGCATTTAAGATGTGCATCTAAAAGCGGCTTCTAAAAAATTAACCCTTAACATGGTATTCATTTTTTAACTGTAAATAGTTGCATATAATTTGCGGCCTCGAAAGCAGTAATCAGTCCGCCCTCTACCTCTACGGGTAAAGGTCGTCCTCGATGATGTTGAATAAGCATTCAACGAAACGTCGAGAATCGTTTCTCGGAAAAACATACGGTTCGTATAAAATATCCGCATCTATTAACAGTTAAATATGTCTAACGACCGTAATAAGAATTTTAACTCTTTAATAGTTTTCATTATTAATTCTTTATATGCGACGTCTCACTCTGAAGTCACACTTTTATAATTTTTTTCACTTTTATTACTTCACAACAAACAATATCATTTTACATAATAACCAGATTTTGTTAGCAATTTTAAATAAAGATTAAATATTGAATAAAGATAAATTCTATAGTGTCATGTCATGATTTGAAATTTTTTATAATAGAGCCAATAAGTAGGTACAAAAGAAAGAAAGTACCTTCTTGGAAAGTACATCTTGGCTATGGAATCTGCCGCTATTGATGTCCTTAATCCGTCAGCCAAGATGTCCGTTAATTTGCTGAAATATTTTTCGTGAAATTAACAATCCAACTATTTGGAGCTTCTGCTAGCAAGATAATGAATGCCACCAACATGATCGATAACGTTCGATGACTGGACAAGCAAAGGAGGTGCTAGGTATGCACTCTCTCATCTTAGCTGCATCTCCATTTTGCTGCCGTGCCAAATCGTCGTATAAGAATATATATATTTTTTATATTTTTAAATTTACTTATACAAATATAATAAAAAAGAAGAAAAAATTTGCAAATCCCCAGGCAACAGAAGCATGCTAGTATAAGAGGACATCTAAAACTATACATATCTACCTAATAGCTTTATAATACAGAATAACTACCCTATACTAATATTATAAAGAGTTGAAGTTTGTAAGTCTGGATGTAGGAGGTAATCTCCGAAACTACTTATCCGGCTTCAAAAATTCTTTTACCAATATATAGAATAGACCTTCAAGGTTGACATAGGCTATATATTATCTCGTTAAAATAAAAGGGCTTTTCGTGAAGACTAATTTTGCAACGTAAGCCAACGAAAGACGGTCGAGTGAATGCGTTTCTTACGAACGCTGCCTTAACGTGGGAATCTTATTAACGATAGTATCTATGTAGAATGAGGAAGAAGTGTGTATTAGAACATACTCCATGCATGGGTGGTATAATACGCGTGCCTATGAGATGTGACTTATTAATTTTTTTTTTTAATTAAAAGTACATTTCAAACTACTCTCGTGTTAATAAAAATCATTGGATACGAGCGACGCGTTCGTAAATTATTCTTGAAGCACTTTATATCGATTTCTTTCCATATCGTATTCTCATTAACAATTTAATACTTCGTCGTCGATACAGAAAATTAATTCATTTATTGCAAAGTCTGGGAAAATGAGTTATACAAAACACTCACATTTTGTCGTACGGTGTGTCGCGGCACCTTAGTGTACTGACAATATTTCTTAACTATTTTCAATCATTATTATTTTGGAACGAAGTTCCGTAACGCTTGCGGTATGAATTGACTGACTGGTAGAGATCGTCACGTAAGGAAAAAGCGTTACGCCCTTTCCAAGCGACTTTCTATTCTTATGATATGCGAGTGTGCGTGCGAGTATCGAAATTCGAGTAGGCGAGCACCGTGCGCGAGAGGTTGTATAACTTCAATACTGAACGCGTGGAAATTTTGCTAAACCTTATTTTTTTTGTTTTAAATCATACACGAGTTTCATTTTCTCATTACAGAAATGGAAACTGCAACAAGTATGTGTAATACAAACTTAGAAAAGTAAGTATACATTGTATATTTTGATTTCTACTGTTTGTATACGTTTAATGTGATTCGAATATTTACTATTTACATTATATTACAGAGAGACAATAGTGAAATCATATACAAAAAGAGTATCGAAAGAGAAAAAAAATCGAAAAACAGCTTCAACGTAACGTTTTCTTACGTAACGAAAATATACAAATATAAACAATCTAGATCTCCATATGGAATTACATTTGGAATTGAAGAAAAGGCGTAAAGAACTTCGTTCCTGACGGAGGTCCCCCGACCGCACACATAATTTTTTCAAACACAATATATTAATCTAGCTGTGCCCGCGCGGCTTCGCACGCGTAGATTTTTAGTACACTGTTTGGATCGTCAGTTTATCGAATGTAAAGGAACCTTCTAGACACACCGACACATTCCACCACTCAGTTCAGAAACTTATAGAACTTTCGGAAATTTTCTAGAACCTTCTCCTTCCAGGAATTTCTAGAGCAGGTTTTTTTCCGGAACCTCCTAGACTCACCGACACAGTCGGCGCGCCTATTTTGAAACAATTTGAAGCATTTGCGGCCTTCCCATAACAAAACAATGTGCTAGAAAACACATTTTCGTCACCCACTCCCACCCACGCACAGCCACCCCCACCAAACTTGCATATTTTCTGTGTATAGTTTTCTGGGATATTCTGCCGTGTATATGTGACCTCTCTGGCCAACGTTTCGGATCCCATCGGATTATATATATATATATATATTATTTTATTTT
>JADDOH010009812.1:0-75879 GCA_016648135.1 Agrypnia vestita
AAAATTGGCATTTTTTTCAATATTTCCTACCATTTTTTTACAAAACATTGAACTATCATTACAGTAATTTATATCGATTACGAAAAATTAATTCTTTACAATACAAGTTAAATAAAATGATAAAAACCCTGCGGAAATTGCATTTTCACAAAATATGTATCAAAACTTCTGAACCTAAAAAATTGTCCATTATTGTTTAAAGTGTTTTCCATATTTGGTATTTGACATTTAGGATTATTCTAGCGAAACAAATAATCTGTATATGCGTATCTGTCTGTATATATGTACATAATAGTTTGTAATATATGTACATATATTACATATTACATGGTAGTTTATTACATGTAGATGACCTGCACCGGAAATTTTTCTTACTTGCAATCTAGTAGAAAACTTACGATTTTAATTAGTCCTCTTTGGCACTCTGCTAAGATTTATAGGTAGGAATTTAGAATATTTTATCGCTTTATTACATTTGGCATTGCTTGATAACTGTACTAGAACTTTTTACTACAAACATCTCTCTTTACGCTTTTGGGGGGTTGATTGTGTGCTGGTTGATAGGAACCACCGACCACTGGATCACTAGACGTGAGTCATTACTACTTCACCACAAGATACTATCTATATTAGTAATTATTCACATTAATTCATCGATTTATGAATTTAAAACATTTGGATATTCACCTCAATCATAAACCTTTTTTTTTCCTCTTCTTTAATCCATCTTCTTTCTTTTGAACAGACTTTGTATATGTAATTTTTTATCTTGTATCTTTCTTTATTGAACATTTTTTCTTTTGCCCAAGACCTCATATAATACATATATAATATATTTATATTATATAATATAATAGTATATATTATATATTAGGTCCTTACATATGAAATTGACGTTTTTCCGTACTGGCAAATTTGATCTCAAATATCTTCTCATTGGTTAGGAATTCCAAATCCAAATGTATACAGCTATTTACTCATGTATTTGTGTTTTGAAAATTATAATTCATTTGTTTTTTCCTCAATTGTTTTTTTCCTTGCGTCACTCAGTTTACAAAATGAAAAACTTGAAATATCGCGTTATTTACGAGTACGAGTTCCACCGTGGCACCAGTGCTGCAGAAACGGCTCGAAGGATTAATGATGAGTTTGTCGACGATGCCGCAAAAGAAAACACAGTGCGTTTTGGTTCCAACGTTTTCGTTCTGGAAATTTCGACCTGCAGAACAAGCCCCGTGGACGGCCGGAGACCAAAGTTGATAATGAAGAATTGAAGGCTATTGTGGAAGCGGATCCATCGCAAACCACATCCGAGTTAGCTGCAGGCTGCGGTGTTAGTGATAAAACTGTTTTAATCCACTTGCAGCAAATTGGTAAGGTGAAAAAGCTTGAAAGGTGGGTACCTCACGAATTGAGTGAAGCAAATCAACAAACGCGCGTTGACTGCTGCGTTGCATTACTCAACCGGCACAATAATGAAGGGATTTTAAATCGAATCATTACCTGTTATGAAAAGTGGATCCTGTACGATAATCGGAAGCGCTCATCGCAATGTCTGAACCCTGCCGAACCAGCCAAACCATGCCCCAAGCGAAAATTGACTCCAAAAAAGTTACTTGTGAGCGTTTGGTGGACCAGTGCTGGTGTCGTTCACTACAGCTTTCTTAAATCTGGCCAGACGATTACGGCAGATGTCTATTGTCAGCAACTGCAAACCATGATGGAAAAGCTAGCTGCTAAACAACCGAGGCTGGTTAATCGCTCTAGGCAACTGCTGCTTCATGATAACGCTAGACCACACACTGCACAACAGACGGCTACCAAATTAGAGGAGCTTCAATTGGAATGTCTAAGACATCCACCGTACTCTCCGGACCTTGCCCCAATAGATTACCATTTTTTTCGAAATTTGGATAACTTCTTGCAAAGGAAAAAATTCAACTCCGATGGGGCAGTCAAAACCGCCTTCAAAGATTTTATTGATTCCCGTCCGAATGGTTTTTATAGTAAAGGGATCGATGAACTACCTATGAGATGGCAAAAGTGCATAGATAGCAATGGTACATACTTTGATTAAATAAATATATTATAATAAAAAAAATCGGCTTTATGTTCCTCCCATACTAAACGTCAATTTCATATGTAAGGACCTAATATAAAAATTTAATGTAGCATTTATTATCTCATCCCATCAACAAGTGAAATACAATCCACTTATTTAAGTCAAATCTGTCGAATACAAGTAATCTTTCAATGCAACTTTTAAAATTTGTTTAAATATTATAAAGTTGGTGGCGAAAACGTGCTAGTAATCGTTCGCTAGTTTAGGAAGTCTTTGTAGTGGGGAATTAAAAACGTAGTTGGTAGATGCAGTTACCAAGGCTGTATGACTTCTAGTTAAGCGAGATAGAACACGCAAGCTGTACGTTCTAAAAGTTGATACCATATGAATGATCTAATAATGAATTTTTATAAGAAGAAAAGTGATTCCACCTGGTTACAAATTAATAAAAAGTTGGGAGAAACAGCCTTTGGCAAGTGTCATGTTTGAACTTTTTATATTAATTTCTCGAAATTAAAATAATTTGCAAAATTTAGGAATTTTGTAAAGGTTTTTTGGCCTAGAAAAATATATTTCCCGGTTTGTTATTATATTCTTATTATAAGAGTATATATGCCACTTGTTAAGATATAGATTCTTTTAGATGCTTTTAGATAGCAATGGTACATACTTTGATTAAATAAATATATTATAATAAAAAAAAATCGGCTTTATGTTACTCCCATACTAAACGCCAATTTCATATGTAAGGACCTAATATATATATATATATATATATATATATGTCCTTTTTACTAAGTAGATTTGTCCTTTCCTATCCATTCCTTATTCCCCTTTTACCTCTAATTCTATGACTCTCATAGTTTGTCCATAACCTAAAACTTTCACTTTTTTTGTTTTTTATTATATAACTCAAGTTATTGTTGCTTTATGTTAATACACAACATGTTAATTCTGTGGAAACTTGTAAGATTGTCTCTATACTGTTCAATAATCATGTATAATCTCTTTATATGTACTGTTAGTTTCCCACAAATAAATATTCATTCAATTTTTAGCGGATTGGGTGTTTGTGAGACGAATGCGTGAGACGTGAGTTCTAAGATGCTGAGAGAATACGTCCGTCCGCAAAAAACATAATCTACTAAATTTACATTCTAACATATTATATTATATTCGCGTTTACTGTATGTGTGTGTGTTTGCGTGTATGTGTGTGCGTAGTGTGTCGGTGTATGTGTGTGTGTAGCAAGTAAGTGCAAGATGTTCAGAGATACAGGATGTTGCATTAATACTCTAGATTTAAAACGTCGGTTTATTGATGCAACGGTTACAATAATGTTAATAACGGAGTACAATATAAATAAAGTACTTGTGTTGGCTTTGGCCGTCGACAGGCGAGTGAGGTACCTGTCGGCGGTCGAATGGCGGTGCCCGCATTGAGGTTCTGATTGGTCGGTGCCGCTCGGTGCGTGCGGCTATATTTCACCACAGGCCTCGACTCGCCACAAATTCATAAACAACCAATTCAATTCAAAAAAATTACCCAACTATTGCATTAAAATTTTGTTTTTTTAGTATAGTTTACGGCATTCATACGTTGCTTAATATTTTTCATTAAAGAATATTTTAATAATTTTAAAATTTCTAAGTGGCAGAGTTAATATTGTCCGATAAAGATCTCTTCATCTCGCGCGCAGCTGGTGGCTGTGACTTGTCTGAAATGAATCAGCAAATTATTTCCTGCTTTTGTAATTTCTATAATGTGTACATGTACATTTCGAAAAAAAATCGGAAAAGCGTTTGGAAGAGGTTAGTAAATATTGTTTTTCCTAAAACTAATTTTATAAATTTATAGATTATTTATTTATTAATAAAATTTGTTTTTTGGGAAAATCAAAGAAAACAGTTTACATCTTTTTTATAATTTGAATAAACTTATTTTTAACAAGCAATAACTTCAGATTGATATTTGATATAATAGTTAACTAATACTTAAATGTAGGAATGAGCTCAGCGAATATATTGACATAAAAAAAATTCAAAACGCTGGTTGGCTATAATCTGATACACAATAACCCAAACGTGCAAAATTTGAACGAATTCGGCTAAACAGTTTTCAGTTATCCACCTGTCTGAAAAAAGGAAAAATTTAAAAATTCACACCCAACCACAATTCAATACCCTAGCTTCAAAGTGCTTAAACTCGGCCATTTTTTAAATTTCTAAATGAATAATGACTAAAATAATTCTTAAAACTTCAAGCTATAAGATAAAGTTGATATAATAAAAAAAATCGAAAATTTTAAGGTAATTATTAAATGACATATAGGTATATCTGACAAAAAATGTAATATTAAGTATTCCATTGTTCGACTAATCGTTAAATTTCAGAATTTTGACATTTTATTGTTAATGATTATGAGTCTATGATAAAAATTGCGTCGGGCAACATTTTGATCATAAAAATGTAATAGGATTTTCTAAAAAAATTCTAAAGTGAAGTGAGAAAAAATTGTATTAAATTTGGGTCTTTTTAGGCTGCTTTTACTTTCTACGTGTAAATAATATTTGTTCTGTACTACGTTATAAACAGCATTAACGGCAGATTATGGATTTCTTTATTGCAATTGACGGCCGAGCACGGGATGAAATGGAGGGAAATATTACCCTCCGCGCCGTTATGCTTGTTAGCCTTTATGGTATTATACGGAGTATTTTTACTAACGTCACAATATTCTCTACCTTTTTTAAATATAAATCCTCAAGATCCTATTTGCGTCAATACGTGATCTCTTTTAATATATCAAGATATTAAAAAATATTAGATTTCGGTATAAATAAGACCTGTTCTTTGTCTTATTTCGAAATATTACAATAAAAAATACCCTTATTATAATAAAAACATTCGATAATAATAAAACCAGACAAAGCTTGAGAAATGCGTATTTTTTCAACAACTTGTATGGAATGTGAGAAAATCAGTCAATTTATTCCCGTCTGTTTAAAATATTTACGTAACAAACAACGTTTTTAGTACTATTTAGAAAACATCGACGATAAATTGACTTTTAGTCGATTATAGAATATATTGAAATTCAAACTAGGAAAATAAATATGACCCCTTCAGAAAACTAAACTGAACACATACGAGTAGCTATTAGTAATTCGAGATTTTGTATTATTGTGAACGTTTTCATACTGTGCATTGATTATGCTGTGAATAGTCATCAAATTTTAATGAAATCCTAATTCAGAACAATTATTTCAGTAAGCATCTAAAAGAATCTATATCTTAACAAGTGGCATATATACTCTTATAATAAGAATATAATAACAAACCGGGAAATATATTTTTCTAGGCCAAAAAACCTTTACAAAATTCCTAAATTTTGCAAATTATTTTAATTTCGAGAAATTAATATAAAAAGTTCAAACATGACACTTGCCAAAGGCTGTTTCTCCCAACTTTTTATTAATTTGTAACCAGGTGGAATCACTTTTCTTCTTATAAAAATTCATTATTAGATCATTCATATGGTATCAACTTTTAGAACGTACAGCTTGCGTGTTCTATCTCGCTTAACTAGAAGTCATACAGCCTTGGTAACTGCATCTACCAACTACGTTTTTAATTCCCCACTACAAAGACTTCCTAAACTAGCGAACGATTACTAGCACGTTTTCGCCACCAACTTTATAATATTTAAACAAATTTTAAAAGTTGCATTGAAAGATTACTTGTATTCGACAGATTTGACTTAAATAAGTGGATTGTATTTCACTTGTTGATGGGATGAGATAATAAATGCTACATTAAATTTTTATATAATATTATTATGCTTTACTTGTGCTTTTGCTTTTTACTTTATATTATTTTTTTGTATTTATCGTGCTTTCTCTAAGTTTCTGCTTTTGCTATATATTTTCTTTTTACTTTATTTTATATTTATCTTTTAGTATTATGCTACTGCTATGTATTTGCTTTCCACATTATATTATTATATTTTCTTGTTTGTACTTATTTCATGGACAATCACTATGCATTGTTAAAAGTATTCATTTAATACACAACTAACCGTATTGTTTATAAAAGCCGTGAAGGGCGATAATTGATGAATAAATAAATAAAAATATAAATTAAGGTCATGTGATCCTCATCCTCCTTACGATCCTCCACAAACATGTAAAAGATCTGCTGCGCATATATAAATGTATTATCCACCATCAAAATACTTTCCCAATACTATACTCACAAGCAAAAATATACGAGTATATCTGTACTGGTAAAAAAATGACATTTAGAATTTAATATATAAATTGTTTTCCGTATTCAGAATTTGACACTTTAAATTATTCTAGCAAAATAAATCAAGCATAATATATATAATAATTTACTACGTGTTATTTGCCTCCACCTATAATTATTCTTTCTTTCAATCTTATAGAAAACTTCCGTTATTAACTTGTCTTCCTTGGCATTTTGCTAATATTTAGTAACAGAAACGCTTTATTACATTTGGCACTGTTACGATAACCCTATTAGAACTTTTTTCAAATCTCTCTTTTCGCTTTTGGTGAGTTGATTGTGATTAATATACCGCATCGGTGAATGTTAAATCCCCGACGCGGTAGCTGTGAAGGAATAAAAGATTCCCACCCGACCGGGAGAATTCTTCCGTGTTTAATGTATGTGGTCACGTATGTAAAAGTATGAATGGTTGCGTTTAGCAAAGCTAATAAGACAGAGCACCTCAACACACATGTATTTAATTACACTTAAAAATAAATATTGGGGACGAATAGACTACACACGAAGTAACAAAATGATTCACTTTTAACTGTAAATGGTTACGTCCGCCCCATACCTCCGCGAGTTCAGATTGTTCTCCTGATGACGTTGAATACGACTTCAACGAAACTTCGAGAACGAGAAAGTTCGTATAAAATATCAGTAACCATTTTCAGTTAAATATGTCTAACGACCGTAATACCTAACATTACCTAACCTTAACTCTTTAAAAATGATAATCACAAAGATACCATTCCAAAAAATAAATTTGTTTAAAGAAGTAATTGGAATCAAACTAAGTTAAATACGTGTACCTAGAAGTATGCCTGGTATGGTTATTAATGGTCAATTATTTTAACAAATCAAACAGCTAACAAACAAAATAAGCAAATAAACAAAACCACACTCTGGATCATATTCACGGGAAACATCAAAACACTAATTATTAGTAATGTTTGAAATAGCAACTTTGCGGTGAGGCATTTTAAACAATTAAACTAAGATAACTTTTTGAATAATTACTCACGTTTTGTTATTTAACCCCAACCCTGTTGAGTGTCCTTGCTCCTTCATTAGGGCAGAATAAATTTAATTCTAAATATTTTATTAAATTGCCTCAATTATTTACTTTCCTAAAATTTCACATTTATACAATAAATCTACACTGGGAGTCAATGAAAGTTCTTGTAATACGTAGCATAAAAGAGATTATTATTTTAAATTTTCGTCAGGTTGGTAGACCTAGTGATCAGGGCTACACCGAAGTATCGTGACCATTGGGAAATTATTTTCTGGTTTGAGTTTTCTTGGATACTCTGCCATGTTTTTACGACCCTTGGGGCTGATATATTTTTCTGAGTAGTAATGATGTTGTGGTTAAATTTTGACTTGTAATTCCATCTCGAAAGCACGGTGAATCGTTGTCAGTGTTGCATTATGCTTGCTAATGCTGCCATATCTAAAGTAGAGTATATCGTTGTCAGGGTTGGGCTATTACTACTGTATCGAAAGCGGGGTGTATCATTGTCAGTGTTGTTCTAAGTGCTGGCTAGTGCTGCCGTATCTAAAGCAAAGTGTATCGTTATCAATGTTGTGCTTAGTACTTACTGACCAACACTACTGTGTTGAATGTAGGGTATATCGTTGTCAGTTTTGTGCTAAATACTGGCTTGCAATACAGTGTTGAAAGCAAGGTGTGTCTGTATTTATGTAAACATTAGCAATACTTTGTCGGAGAAATATATTGTCACGTGTAATCTTTGTATATGCATTTGTTCCATCTATTGACAATTCACTACATATATTTGGTTTTGATGCAACTGATTCCGTGAGGTTTTCAATTCGAGACCATCTACTGTCTTGGCGTTAAACGGGTGTTTATAGAAATCGAGTGTCTTCTTGACAAGACGTGCATGGTGACTCTCGCACTTTCCTTGGATGTCCGGCCTGAATGCAATCAAGACATCGGCCAGATTGTAGAAACACGGCAGAATACCCCAGAAAACTCGAAACAATTTTGAAAATTCTGAACAACCGTGAAAACCTAAGATCATTCGAAAATTATTTTTGTTGCCTTATTCTACTCAAGTAATCTCAATTATTATTCTTTACATCTCTCCAAGACTCCAAGAGAGTCTCCAAGACAATTAGTTGAGGAAAGTTATGTTATTTCTCACCTTTAGTTTTAGAATCAGAAAAGTAAAAAAATATGTTTATTTTTGAGTTAATAATGCAAAAACTACCTGATCAAAAAATATAACAACTGTAGTCGAACTGTACAGTCTATCACGCAAAAATATTTAATGTCGTTAATTTTAATGTTATTAATCGTAAATGTAGACAAAATGTACAAAATTTGATGATAGAAAACACATTCTAGATTTTTCATAATGTATGTTATCTTGAGACAGTGCTATTTTAAGTTGATAAAGTTTATCGATTTTAAAAAATATTTATAAAATTGAAATATATTTATTTTCATAAGTATAAGGGAACAGAAAACATCTCTGTTACGCAGAAATATGTGGTAACGCAAAATTAATTTAAAAGTCGTTAAATTTTGGAAAAAAAATATCGTAAAATTGCTTAATTTGTTTGTCTTGTCTTATATCTCAGTATTATATATTATCTGGTGCTCAGTAAGAAAAAAATAATGGTTTACTACTAATTACTCGAAGAGAAAATCCTTGGGTTTATGTTATTTTGGGAACAAAATAAATTAATAATAATGTACAATGAGAAAAAATAACAACGGATATCTCTAGCAGAAGCCAGTGCAATATATGAAATGTTCTTGATTCGAACTATATATAGAACCTTCAAATATTTGATATTGTGTGGATGTTCTTACGATGGAATTGGTGAACGTTGCATTGTGTAGAGTGATCACTTAAGCCAGCTCAGGTCGTAAGCCCTGAGTCATCGTATAAGAGACTTCCATCCACTTTTCTCATATATAAGTAGCTTCGTCTCTGTTAGACATCTATAATTTATCCTTAATTAATTTTACAAAATAAAAATATTAGAAAAAATAAAATATAAATGAACATGAATTATCGCAAAATTGCTTGAAGAAAATATTTATTCGTCTTAGTCTTAGAGTATGATATTTAAAAAAACTATTCTGAATACAATTTCCTTCTCATATTTTACTTGATAAAATATTTCATTAAAAATACAAATGATGGTGCACAAAAAGAAAATATAATGGTTAACGACCCATATTTTTTTCTTCTGAGAACTGAGATAATGAATCCAATTATCTCGGAATGCCATTTTTGGACGTGACGTTGTCTAAGGCTAGAGTTACGATTTGTGTTATATGCTGGGCCACGCAACCGTGAGCACAGTATGTCATGCTTAACACTGTGTTACACCATTCGTAAATGAAATGCCATTAGACATTACCACGAGAATCTCCAGTAGTGCGCACCGAACAATGTTTTCAATGATATTATATAAGTTTTGAAATATTAGAAATTCTTTTTGATATTCTTCGAAAAAATTCCAATTTAAATGATTCCTTTCTGTTTGTAAACATTTTTAAAAAAATCTCATTCACAAAACTTTCGATCATTGTGCCAAATTTACTTTATAATTTGTTCCGTCTTCCAAAAGTTAGTAAAATCACAAGGCCGAAAAATAATTAATCAATAATCAATTTTCGTTTGCTCGTATTTGCTGATTTAAGGAAAGTAAAAAGGAAAACCCACATTAATTTAATATTTCTATGTCAATTAATCTCCAACATAAAATTATACCTATATATTGTATGTGATATACTCTGTTATTTATAAAAATCATTTATATTAAATATCTATCATTTATATAGCTATATTACACACATTTTTTTCCACGTCCAAACAAAACGACCGAATAAAATTTAATTATTTTTTGAGTTTTATAGATTTAAATTTTCAAAACAAATACAATTGAACAGTATTTTCTCTCTGTAACTCGAGAAATTAATGGTATTCGAATTGGCCAATCACGTTATTCTGTAGAGCTACGTCATATTTTTATTCTCTTTATGTTTTGAACGTGCTACATTTGCATTATAAATAAAGAGCCTTTTAAATTATAAATTTAGACAGAGTTTTCTTCAGATTCAGAGAATGTTTGAAAAAAATGTCTAAAAAACAACATCATGTAAAAAAAATTCTTACATCTTATAACCAATACACAGGAAATATTTCAAAGCATTTTGAATATTCCCAAAATTATAACCAAATATTTTCACAGACCTGAATTAATTTTGCCTCTCGACTATAAAACTCGTTACAATCGAAGACTAAGAAAGAGTCTCACATTATTTTGTCAAATTATTTTTTAATAAATATACGGTACAAAAAGTACCTATTACATAAAAGTTTATGCAAGAAATCAAAAGAGTAGTATTGTAGTTAAATTACACTAGAAATTGACAATATAGTATAAACAGTTTTTAAAGGTTTTAACAGTGACACAATTTAGAAAAAGGAGGTCCCAAATATATGAGATTAAACAATTTAAATAGGTATATTTTTTTTGTGAATACATTATGGATTCAGGATGGCAGGGTATAAAGCTTTTAGTAGCACATATTTATAAGGTGCTAAACTAGAGTTAAAATTATAAGAGATATCATAAGTATAACGAAGCCTATGCAGTCTAGGTACAAAATAGTTAAAATGCGAGTTAGATCTAGTGTTGTCACATTAAAATAAAAAGCGTAGGTATCCGAGTAGCTCTTATAGGCGCATGAAACATAAACCATCATAGAATATCAGGGGTGTAAAAAAGCGAGTTAATAATTTTGTAAACTAAAATCAAATCAGATGCAACTCTCCTGCTTTATAATGGTTAATGCCCGTAAAAATATGTAATTCTGTTTAGTTGATATTTTTAATTTCGATATGTAGTCGGTAATTAATGTAATGGAGAAATTTACGTTGGATGCGTTTTAGTGTGTATATATGGGCAATGTAATGAAGAATCCAGACAGATGAGTTGTATTCAATCTGACTTCTAAGTTCAACAGTTTGATTTTGAATGTATTTGAAAAAGAATTGCATGTAGGTAAAATAAAACCGAGAGTTTTCATCATTATTAGTTATATTATTGATATCACTTAAAATGATAGCATTTCGACTAAGTTGAATTGTTATGCAATCCTGAATTTTGCAAATTTCTCTAAATATTTTCACATCATCTGCAAAAATTAAAATCTTTACATCATGAAATACAGTTATTATAACATTAATAAATGCCAAAAACAATAAAGGTCCTAGGTGAGATCCTTGTGGGACCTCACTAGTTGCTTTAAATTTAAAAGAAGAGAAGGAATTTATACAGTACTCTATTACAAATGTATGATTTTAACCAGTTTAAGAATTGTTCACTTATATTTAATTTATTCAGTTTGAATAACAATATGTTGCGGTCTACTTTATCAAATGCTTTGCTAAAATCAGTATATATTGAGTCATTTTCTTGTTTCTGGGATAAAGCGATTGTACAACTTTGATATATGTAATATCAAAGTTGTCAAATTAGATTTGCCCGGTATGAATCTATGCTGATTGGGCACAATTATTTTATTAGTATCCTTTTAAATAATCTCTAGAACAACATTTTCAAACAATTTAGGTACAATTGATAAAATTCATATCGGACAATAATTTTAAACATCCTTCCTATCAATTTATTAAAAATCGGTGTATAATAACTTAGTTTCCAAGCTTTTGGGAGTATGCCTAATTCATGAGATTGATTGAATAATTCTATAAGTGTGCACGATATTGAGGATGTACAATGTTGTAGAGTAATTGGCAGAATGTTGTCAGGGCCGGGAGATTAGTATTCAAGTAGCATGATTAAATATGAGTACATCGGATCATAACCATCCACTATTACGGCACTAGCATATTACAATATATAGACTCTACAATTGAGACTTATAAGACTTAGAATCTAGCTGTTATGCGCGATTTCAACCATTTATTTATTAAAACGACAGAGCCAAATACTGTAAAGAGAAAAAATATAACTTGAATAGAAACATTTGGCCGTACCAAACAGACGTTATAAACGCTTCAGACATATTCTTTAGTAAAATAATTTAATAAAAAAGTAATACAAGTAAAATTCAAAGAGGCGGGCCATGTTAAGGTTTCATGTTGTTGAAATGGACTATATAGGGAGTTAAACTTTATAAATAGAGAGAGCTATAGGCTTCAGCAACAAGCGAAAACGACTATCTCTTAAAATGAACGAAAAGAAATAATGCCAAGTATACGAGAAGTATTTTCTCATTACTGGTAATAATAAATGCGTGCTAGCGAGACAGATAGTAGTTTCTTCGTTGCATTCTCATGATGACAGCGAGCCGGGAACCTATTCATCTACACTCACAATCGCATATGTTGTTGGTGCCAGCTTTTACTTCGTCATCTATAACTTATGGTATAAAAGTGAAGAGGCACCTACATATAACTTATAGTATAGAGAAGGATGATTAAAAAATAATTTTAAAAAACGAAATGAACGCTCTGGTCTGACACTTCACCTAAATATAAGCCAAAAATATATAACGTTAAAAGATTCTAATAGTTAATTTATTAATTTTGCAAAAGTAATCGAAACTTAATCCTACATATTTGTAGGATTAAGTTTCGATTACTTTTGCAATATTTTGCTGGTTAAACCTTGAACCGTGGCATGAAAAGTTCATTTCGGTTCGAGTAATTACTAAAGATGAGAAACGGATTTCGTACACCCATCTTACATTCATCGAGAAAGATTTTTAGTAATAAGTACGTCAAATCCCATGTCATTATATCTGGAAAAGTAATATCATGCATAGGTGGAATGTATGTCTGTGTGGTTGATATAATATTCGAAAATGTTGAATGTTACTGATTCTACAGGAAACCATAAATGCCAACATGTATAACGAACAATTGTACTGCTTAAGTACAGCATGTTAATTCACTTTTTCAACGAATATGTTGTTATTTTTTTTATAACAGTTATACAACACCCTGATGATGGAATGGTAATTTTTGAAACATGTTGTTGGAATTACTCATATAAAAGTAGATATATACAAATAAAATAATCAATATTTTTTTGAATATGTTGTTGCTGGGACGATCTTAAAAAAGTTAAACGAATTGATATTCAACATATTTCATTAAATAAAGTTTTATTCAAAATGTTATTGACGTATTTAAGATCATTTAATGATTTTATTAACCAAATTTTATAAACTAATTTGTTACTTTACTGGACCAAGAATGTGATGTCAAGGGATATATTATGAATGCGGTCATATAAATATAATAATTTCGTTGACTGTCCGTCCGTCCATCTGTCTGTAGGCAGAAGTAATTGCGTACTGTCCGAATCCTTTGTCATATGTCACTTTGGAAAACACTACGGAAGATTCTAGAACGACTTACAGCAATCTACGGTTATTTACAAAAATATTTGGGAGACACCTAAAACGGACTAAAAGCGACGCTAACCTTCTCCTAAACACTAGAAAGGAAAACAATCATTTGAAGAGTTCAAAAGACCAACATATCGCATATATAACGCAGCACCGCACTGCGCAATTGAGTTTGCTTAGACATTTCTATCAGTGCAAAGTAAGCGCGGGACGACGGCTGGTGTAGCCAGTTGTGGAATTTCGAAGCGACAGACATTAAGCGAAATAATCGAGCTCTTACTAATAAGTGAGCGATTAAATAAATGCGACTGCTAAGTGCGAGAATTAGCTCGAATGTTATAGTAGGTGATAAATAAAATGTTCCCTGCGATAATAAAATGTTCATAGAAGAGTGATTTCATTGCGAAATAGGGTGATATCAAAAATAGGGTTTTTAAATAATTCGTGTTAAGGGACTTTGACAATTTAATAATTATTCACATATTAATAAATCGCTAGTTAATTTCCAGTGTTTTCATTTTTCTCCTAAAGACACGATCACTGGTAGTATATCCATTCCTTTAAAATATTATGAGCCTTACATCGTATTCCAAACACGAATATTGGAAACAGCAAAAAATATTTGAGTATTTTTTTGAATACGATACGAATGAAAAAGATTTTTCGGTACAAAACTATTCTCCAATACATTTATCAATTAATCGGTTACAGTTGCCGATCAGGCCCGATATGCCACAGTATTAAACGCGAAACCGAGCAAAAGCAATCAGTTGCAGTCGAAAGCCCTCTGCTACTGAATAATCACATGTATTAAAAAATATTTTTCATCGAATAAATAATCAAAAAATAATGAGCTTTGTTCGTGCATATTTTCAATTAATGAATCTCGCATCAGTGAAAAATGTGAATATTTTAATTACTTTACTATTTATCACTAGTGATTATTTCAACGGACAAAATTTCGTGATTGAAATATTCGTTCATAGGTGGTTCGATACGTTTGGTAAATTTATGTGGAATGGTGCCACGATTTATTGGCTGACACATGTCGCATTGGAAAAATTTCAGTCAAAAGTAAAGCATTCATGCTCTACAGGTGTTTGAAGCTAACATTGTAGCAATTGTCACAAAAATGAAAAGAAAAATAGTTCCATGCATTGATAAAACATTTTTTTTGAAGAAGTGAACGGCCACCCCGATCAAAGCGGAGTTGGATGGAGTTCACAAAAACTCTGTATCAACGTTGAAGACTGTCTACTTCCATATAAAACGTTTTAACATGAGCAAAGATGCACCGATGACAAAGCATGCTCTGAAATCCCAACTGAGGTTTTACCGTCGTCTTTACATCTTTGCGTTACGTTTATCTAACTCCGCTTATGGGATTTACCACCGATCCCTATATGCTGATTCTTGTAAGAGAGATGATTGATCAAACATGCAATAATAATACTCAAGAGAGTGACAAAAGCGTCATTGACTAGATCGTGGCGAGCGACGGAATGATCGGTTCGCCTCCGGCACAAGGTCATTGAAATTGTCCATGGTATCATTAAAGAAGAACACCAATGATATTGTGCAAGATGGTTAAGAGTATAAGCGTCTCAAACATCTGTAAAAGTGCAACAAAATATTCTGCTTGAAAAACTACAGATGAGAAAGCTGAGTTCGTAACTGGTACCGCGATCGTCGATTGTTGGTGGAGCCAGGTACCTACTGGCCAATTTTATGAATTGCTGAAACAGAAATAGTCAAGAAGGTTGAACCGACAAAACTTTGCTCCTCTATTTTTCCTATTCTCTAGTCTTGGCCTCGTGTGATTTTTACCTATTTCTGTACATAAAAATTTGGTTCGGTTGGAAGAAATTCTCGTCAAATGAAGATGTCATCACAGTCATTAATGCTTTTATTCACTTTTTTGACAAAAAAAATTTCTCCGGCGTAGTGAGAAATGGGAAATTTCCTTGTGCGTGTATGTCCCTTAACGTAAACTATGTATGTTAAGACATAAAATCGATTTTTTTTCCAAAAACGTTGTATCCTGACTTTTATATCTTATAGCCGATAACGATCCTCATGTGGTTCATATTTTGAACGAAGAAATTTCCTGGAAATGTAGTGTATAAAATAATATTTTAAAAATAGTATTAATAATGGAATCCTTGAAGCAAATCCTTATGATAAAACCTCTAAAATATATTAATTTTGAAATATTTTTCTCTTTTTCATACGGTTTGTTCAGCGCATTTTATGATATTTCAAAGACACCTCCAATATGGTATTCCGCACCAAAATAAACTCGCAATGGTTGCTCGGTTTTGTATGCAAGAGTCGGTTTCGATATGCAGAAGGATCTCCCACGTGTATTCACTTTATCTAAATATATATGAATATAAGTAGTACATTTTTTGCAGTAATGTTTCCGTGAGAGGAAATATGCGACTCTCGGGATATTTGGGATGCAATGCAGTACTCTGGAAGCACGTAAAGAATTCCAGATTTTAAAGGCGTGTCCCGCGATGGTGCCAACATTGCTCCAGAAGTTGAGCAAAAAGACGATGAACATTACGTGTTTGGACGGTGATATCCGTATTTGTAGAAAAAATAAAGTATTACAAAGCATAAAACATAATACACTGGACTACTTCACCACTTCTGGTGAATTTAGTCATCGACCAGCGAAATATAAAACGAGTAATTGACACTTATTTATTTTAACCATCAAATAAATTGTCACGGGTTCGTGTCTGTGGGAGACTAATGAGATACTTGAAATTAAATTTATATCAATTTACTTAATAACTTGATAAGAATTTAACAGGGAATATTTTCTTTAATTCACAATATCTTGCATTAATCAATCGTCTATAAAACATTTTTATACTCGTCGTTTAATATTCGCACGTCTGTCTTTGCACTTATTTCCAAATCGTTGGATTCTCACTGGTATTTCGCTTTCACTAAAAGTTAAAAACAAGACGTCCTGTGCTTTCGTTTAACTTCGAGATTTTTCTAAAATCTGCTAGATTTTTCGAAAGATTTCGAAATGTGATGTTCGATGTGTAGTTCCTATTTTTTTAGATTATTGTGACTGTATATTTTATTTCCAGCAAATAATAATTTGGTAGTTTATTCGTAGATAGTGAAATAACCAAAAAACAATGCATTATATGGAGAATATTATTTGAAGTAGATATTTTATTGCCATTCGATGAGTTTTAAAATTTAGATTAAATACTCAAATACTAAATTTTACATGTTCATTTTATGTTCTTACTCTCCGATTGCATAAAGTTTGCTATAAACAATATATTTTGACTCAAAAAATTGGGAATCGGAAAAAATAAGTATATATAATAAATATTTTAAACTTAAATCCTTATAAAAATGTTACTGTTGAATTCAAAATATTTGAACATATTTACTTTCCCATTTTAATTTAAAATCAACAGTAATTATTCATGATGGGTACTTCAAAGCTATGGATTTGGCTACGCTATATATGTAATCTGCTTTATTGAATATGTTCAAGTATGGAACATACTCCACTGAAAACCAATTAGCCTTTGACGCGCGTCTATTGAAAATATAAAAATAAATTGAAATTTTTCGATCCAATGGTGACTGCGTGGTTTCATGTATATAAAAGAGGGTTTATAGCTGCCCAAACTAAAAAACTGGGACTAAATTAAGTCGTCAAATTTTGTCGAAAATATTTACACGAGTAATAACTGTTTTTTAATTAATTTACTAAGGTGTGTCTAATACTTGAAAACTCTTAAATTTAAATAAACATTTTTTAATGATTTATTACATAATTTTTGGATATATTGTAAATATAATATTTAAAGTTAGTTTACAAATACAAGAGGACGAGGACACGAAAAATGAATAGAAGAATATTAAACATATCTTCAATTGGAATAATTGTATAGTTTTAGGTACGAGTACGAAAATGTAATAAGCTAAAAACTATATTTGATAAAACTTTTCGAATGAGTCGTTCGAGAAATTTTTGGTATTTTATAAGCCACTTCTCAAAAAAAAGCATGTAGTAAATAGTCTTACAGATAATAAGATTAGCCTTCAAAAAAAATAATAAACATAACAATTGAAAAAACTTATTTACATTTCATCAGTTTTTTACCTTTAATATTGGTAGCAAAGATTGTTGTAAGGGTCACAAAAACTAGAAAATTTGAGAGAGTGTTACATCCAAAGGTGCTTCATCACATCAATGCTTATTTTAAAAAATCAAGTGTAACTTTTAATTATTAAATTAAAGATTCCCTTTAAAAAAATTAACAAGACTTGCTTATATATATAAAAAAAAAGATATCTTATTCGTTAACGCTGAATTGACTTGGTTCTCGTTTTATTTAAAAATGTTTTTTTCGAATACCTATACAGAAATTTAAAAATGCAACAAAACACACTTTTGCTACTTTTGATGTGTATATTAATAATAATGATGAAAATAATTATCCAATTGATTCTGACCCCATGAAAAAATTCAAAATCATTTATATTTTATTGAAATTTTTTTAAACTATAAAGGAAAGGTCTAAGCAGGAATAAAATAGGTCGAAAGAATAAACATGAACATTTTAGAAACCTAATTAGTCGGCAACGATTACATAAATGTTTTTTTTGTCTGATCCTAGATTTTTTGAAATATATTCGCACCAATAAAATATGTTTTAAATATTTATTATTTAGTTTTCTAATATGTACCGCTAATTTTTTATTTGATTTTCAACTATCGAGGCTTTTTGGTTTGTACATATTATCGTTATTTTATGAACATTACATTATTTTCCAGTACGGATAGGCAGAGATGAGAATACCCCATAGCCTGGCTCACAGATTTATCTCGTCATCATCTTACGAATGGTCGTCGATTTTGAAGCATTCCACAAACTCCACAAAAGACGTGGGTGAACCAATATTTGGTTCATTCAGGTATTTTGCGGGCGACCCGTGTTCCGACTGCCTGTAAACTTGGGGTCTTATACTTAATTAACCATCTTCTTCTTCTTCTTACGTTCTACATCCCCAAATCATCATAGCCATTCATTTTACCACGCTTATATTAGCTTCACCCGTTTGTCTGTTTGTCTGGAGGGATTCTTATAATCGATATTTCACCCACTTTCATATCTCCAATCGTGCTGAAATTTTGCACATAGACGTATTCTCGATGAGAATTCATGAATCAGATTTACTAATTAATCAATTAACCATAATTATATTAATTAGTTAATGAGCTCACCAAAAGATGGCGCTAGCACACAAAAACTCTCCAAATAAAAGCGTGAGCGCTTTCCCTCCATTAACAACTGAATTATATAATCTATATCAAGTGCCGAGCTTTTATTTGATGAGTGAAGCAAAAATTTTTTGGCCGAAAATTTCTTTTCAACTATTTAGTTCAAGTGTAGTTTAAAAAAAAAATTCGTGTAATGTAATTTACTTTCATTCTTGTTTACTTAATCATAATTAGCCTTACATTAATTTTCATTCTTCTCTGAAATGTACTTCAATTTTGATAACTTAAATAGGCTTCTAGTCACTATTTTACAATCCTATAATCTTGCCTGGTACTTGAGATAATTGTGTGTTCTAGATCGCCATTTTTTACTAATCTTTCCTTTTGCTGCAAATAATTTTGTTTTGAATATCCATTGTATTCATTGATATTGCCCGTTGCTTCGAATAACTGTGATTGTTTTTGAGCTTCATTGAATACTAATATTTCTTCATGCAGGAGATTAATAAAATCCCATAAGCAATAACTGCATTCAAAGCTCCTTAAACTCTAATATCGGCCACAAACTCTTTAAATGAATTAAGGCAACATAATTGCATAGACTATGGATAACGTCCTTTTAAAAAAAGTGAAATAAGTTTTCAAGTATTATGTGGTCACAATATCGTAGTCATTACGCGAATGGAACATAAAAATATATACCGGGGATTAAAATGTAGACTGGGGTAATATTAAAATAGCAAATTTATAGAGCTAGCAAAATTATTACACGACTCTTTTGGCCTCATACGAAAATATTAAATGTTATATTGATAATACTGATAACCTGCTATGATAACGGAAATCTTGTAATATATCTATCTATCTTTGCAAAAAACAAATTTCAAAAAATTACACTTTGACTTTAATTTTGAGTCTTTGGTGCCTATTGGATGATTTATGTATTAATTATTACGTTTTAAGTACTCATTAGCAGGCAAATTCAGAATTAGTTTTTGAAAATCGTTTTGCATTTTTTTTATTGCTATTTCCAAAAACATATTATGGCTTTTAACCCTGTATTACCAACAGTAAGTGAAGATTACTCGCATTCCAAAAAATTAAATGTCGTAGACTTTTGGTGAATGGGGTGGGCTTAAGGGATAATGAGAGCTTATATCTGTTTGTCTGAAATGATTTTAATTCATTTCACGACGTAGTAACTTACTCGGTTGGCACGTATTTTTTACTGTTACATAGGGGATAGCTAATTTATGTAGAACATTGAAGGCGTAAATGTAATTTATAATTAACAATTTATATATTTTTATTTCAAGAAAATTATAACATACCTATGTATGTCGTTTACCTATGCACATACGAATATTTTTACTATTGGTAATAAATTTTAAAATTAGAATGAGAATTAAAACTGACGATAGATAATTAACGATAGTATTTAATATTATTAACTTTGTTTTCTCTGCCTGAATTTAATTATTTTTAAATTTTTCACTGCTTAAGTTTCAAGAGAAACAGAATCTCTCATTGACTCAATGAAGTATCAAACTTACTATTTAAATAAAGAATTTTTACATTGATTCTGTTCAAATATAAATAATGTTTAGGAACTGAAAAAATAGCCGAAATTACTGGTAAAATAGGTGTATAGGGAATATTGGGAAAAGACGAGAGAATTAATGAAAATAATATTATTAAGTAAATTAATGCCCGAGTTCAAAATTTTTTCAATTTCCAAACTTGTATTACCATTATTTAATATCCATAATAATCCATTATCATGAATAATACTAATGCCATATTAAGTAATCAATAATGCCAAATCCATCAATAAAGGATTAATATTGTATAAAGTTTGTTTAAAATAGTTGAAAATGATATTTTATCTTAAAAGTGTGATGTATTGAATTTATGAAAACCACTGCCTCTTTAACAAAATTAAATAATAAGTCTCAAAAGTATCCAGAAATAAATATAATTTATTTTAATGAACCAAAAGCCACAATGTGCCTTTTTACCTCAATACACAAATATATAACCAACCTCCAGAATAAAATTTATAATTAGCACTCTAATTTTAATCCACCTTCTTACAATCAATCCACCAATTCATAATCACCATATTCAAACATGTCCATTACCTATTATTGCGTATCTGTAATAAAATATATAATGTGTACCTATAGGTACCACTAAAATTACACTTAATTACTTCATCAATTAGTTATTTGTATTAATTAAAATCAAAAATTAAATAGCATGTTCCCAAACAGCAATTATATGCTGGTATAAGGGGACAGAAAATAAAGTAAAATTAGTGGGTACACATATTAAATATCAGCACATTGATTTGTTAAGCAATTATCTCCTCCCCATCACAAGTCCCTTCAGCTGTTTATTGAATAGTTCTTCACTATAACGTACTGATAAATAAAAATGGAGGAGCGTGTACTCATTTATACTTCTTTGGCGTGATTGTGATTACAATTGTAGGATTTCGAAACTGAAAATTTATGAATAGAAAACCATTTGTTTGTTAAACTGACTTGATTTGCTTAAACCAAAAACTAAATAATAGAAAATAATAATTTTAAAATATCATTAATTTGGTGGGGCGACACTTGCGTGTTGCCTAAGCCACGCGCTGATTGCGTGTCAGACTCGGGCGCTCGCGCCTCATCAGTGTTGTTATTGTAATTCCACCAAGTTACGGACATTACAGATAGACAAAATTATTATATTTAGATGATATTTTCTTTATTTAAACACTTCAGATAACATTATTTTAATTTTACTTATTTAACTTTTATTTGGGTTGCTTCGGTAATTTGCATTGTTTAGATGTTATTTACCTTGCATTGTAAATGAAAAAGGTATTCTTCTCTTAAATTAAATGCCGCTTTTAGACAACTTTATCAATTAACACACTTGAAAACAAGTGTTTTTATTTACATATATGTGATTATGTAGTTCTATTCTCTCCGAAACAATAAATTTATGGATTTGGATAGAATTAGAAACAAATATTCGATGAAAATCGGTTAGAATCGATTTGGTTCGGATAAAAATCAGTAGAATCGATGTTGTTTGGATGAAAAAGCAATATAAGTATTAAAAAACAATAAAAATCCAAAAAAATTATAACTTGGACATGTAACGAACACGCAAAGAAATATTAGATCTTGTATCTCATAATACAGGGAATGATTGTTGAATCGAGGCCCTGGAAGAGGGATAACATCGTGGTAGAAGAAGAAGAGGCAGTGGTTTGTAGTTTACTTGTAGATCTTACAGTATTAAAATTCTACATACATTATATAATGATATTTTTAAACAAGGATGTGATGATTTTACCTAGCAGGGTCTTTGAGTTTTTTGTCGTATATTTTGTTGTAATTTTCTCCAGAATAATTCAATCCGCGCACGTGCGACATCCAAGACTTACTATTGCAAAAATCCCTAATCAAGCTTACGGTACTTTATTCATTCCTTCTCGGTCATTTTGACTTCCGAAAAAAAAATTCTGTGTCCTCTGAAGTTTATTTAAGTTGAGTTGCACTATACTGTGTCTCTTTCAATATTTTTTAATGCAATTTCATCAATTATTAAAATAGTTGTATGATTAATGGATCTAACTACCCTTATCGTCGGTTTTTGATACAAATAATATTAATCAGATAATCGCGTGCCATTAATAGAATACCGAATTCCCCTGTATAATAAATTCGAAATTGTATCGGCAGCTAATCGATCAGCACACTTGAAATATAGAGCAGAAAAAATATGTCCCATTACAGGTGATTCGTTAAAAGCACAGTTCTTCTATAGGATGAGTCCACAATCCAGGCCTCAAAAGAAAATACACTTCTAAAGTTTATTTATCTATAAGACAATTCCCGATGTATTAATATATAAAATAAATCATCTAGAACTAGAAAAGTTATTTCACAATATAATTTTAATCTTCTTCTTCTTTCTCCCTTCTCTCTACTGCTGGATATAGGCCTCTTCCATATCCTTCCATCGTTCCTTGTTATTTGCTAGTTGTGGCCATTTTTTCCCCCGTCCACAGCGGGTATATCGTCGGCCCATCTCTTTTGAGGTCTTTCGACGCCTCTTTTATATTCCCAAGGTCTCCATTTCAGAACTCTGGGAATCCATCATGTAGAATCTTGCCTTGCAACATGTCCTGACCATTGCTATTTTAGCTTTGCTACACGATCCATGATACCCACTACTCTAGTTCTGCACCTAATTTCATCATTTCTAATCTCTTATGCTTACGCCTAGCATGGATCTCTCATGGATCGTTGTATGCATTTGAACTTTTCTACACTTCTCTTTGTAAGGGCCACCGTCTTCATTCCATACATCATCACTTGCAATATGCACGATTTAAATGCTTTTCTTTTTGAGCCAAAAATATTTTGACAAGAGTTTGCGAAAAGCTGCCCAGCACATTCCTATTCACGTTGTGTATATTTGTGGAAGATAAATACCATATTTACTAAAGTTACAACTTGTTTTTATTATAAAAAAATTTCCAGTTTATTGTGCTACAAATTTTTGACACTTTGAACCGGAATATTATTTGGAGTTTTACTGATTTACCGGGTATGCCATTTTCGGTAATTTTTCATCTCCTGGTGAACGCCCGTTGAATGATTAAAATAAGAGAATTAGAAATATTATAATGATTTTATGATTTTTTAAACTAACTAAGTAACCGTTGACCCACATTCTTCTATCATGGTACACCACTTTCGCTTCGGCTACATTCACATTACTATTAGTTGAGGCTTTTAACAGATTTTCTTAAATTATTAATATTAATAAAAATACCCAAATTGTTGTATTATTTGTAAGCTTAAACGAAAGGACTGCTTCTGAAGTTTTGATGCATACATGAAGGTAAATCGATTATATTTTGAGAAACAAAATATGTAAATTGGTATAGTAAAATAACTAAAAAAAATAAAGCCAAATACATACGTCTAAAGAAATATCATATCATTTTTTCACAATTTATTCCAAATATATACGATTTACGAATACATAACGTCGAAAAAATGAAAATCCCCTTAGTTAGACCAATATACAAAAAGGTCACAAACGAATTATCGGAATTTCAGACCCATATCATATTATCATCAATCAACAAAATAATGGAAAAATATATTGAAAGACATTAATAATATGTCCACTAAAAATTAAATTATTTATGAACAGCAATATTTATAGGTTAGAGTTTCCTATTTAAGAATTTCTGGAATAAAAATCTTTTTATTGTTGGTTATTGTGAGAAAAACGATATCTTATCTACCAAAATCCGATTTTAAGAGAATTAAAAAAATATTTAGACATTTATAGTGGCACAAAAAATTAATAAAATACAAAACATTCACAATTACTTACTGTAATTATTCGCTATTACCAATAGGTGAGAGTTACCAATTAAATATTACGAACATGAAAAATAAAAATTAATGCTTGAAATTTTAGAAATCCTTTCCGTCGCCAGCCACGAGGAACAGGTAGATTTCGTTTGAGTGTAAAAGAATGTTTATATTTTTCTGTCTAGGTCCAGTATTTCAGTACAATTATTCTACAAAAATCCAAGATATCTGTGAGATGAGTGCTTCAGAATTATTATTTCAATCAGGTATGAATCACGGGAATGATTTATGTTATTGTACAAGTCGGGATTGAAAAAATGGCATTGAAGATTTCAGGATTTTTCGTCACGAGATATTCCTATTGAATCATCCCATATTCATATACCCAATGGTACTATTCATACTATTACCTTAATTTTTCTGATAAACCTTAGCTAAAAAGTGTACAAGAAATACCTGTTTATTAAAGGATTCAGAACTCAAATTAGAAAAATCACACACAATAATTAAATTCTTCTAAAAATAATAATTTCGTTGTCTATCTGTCCGTAACTTCCTAGAATTCACGGCTAAAAATCAAAATTACACGGCTGGAGAAAGACTAGAACCTCTGACGCACAGACGACAACGCGGCAACTAACCGACGTAGCGACCACCGCTTCTCCATGGCCCGTAAAAATATCCTATATGTACTCTATATTATAAGAGAAGAGATTAGCTAAGACGCGAAACATTAATTAACACCTACTAAATTTACGTCTGACAGGCTTTTTATTATGCATAAATTAATAAATAATACTTCAATTATGTTCCTTGATTTTTCACGAGTGTACGGCTAGTGTGTAATATAAGTAATAAGGCTAGTATATAATATAAATTTCTGTGGAAGTTTACGTCGACCTTCAGAAGGATAAAACAGCACATCAAAAGTTTTACATAACCTATTAAAATAACATTTCTATAACGAAAAGTGTCTACCACTTCTTTGAATTTCTAAATAACCACTCTTGTGAAATACCTATTTCGCTTAGCTTATGTACATAATGTGTAATAATTGTACGCCTGTTATTCAGATCTCGCCTGCACTCCCAGATAGATGGAAATATACAAATTGTACAAAAAAAATCTATTTATAAGGTAATGTATATATATACATATGTATTATGTGATATTAGGGTGATAAGAGGGCGGATCACTTATTAACACTTAATGCAAAAAAATCATGCTCTTTGGCCTTTTCGATTAAAAAAATAGAGAATCTCCCCATCCCAAACTACATTACAATACATACATGTACTTCAAGCATAAACCATACATGCAACCGTGATTCAATCGATAAAAAGATAGAAACAAGATATCTTGGGCTGACAATTGATGAAAACGTACGTTGGGCTCCACACATCGAATGTTTAAGCTCTAAAAAGTGAAAAAATTGATATACATATTTAAAACTCTACGTAGCTTCATGAAGCTCAGTCTTCTAAAAATGGTATATTATGCACTCTGTCAAAGCATTATTAGCTACGCCATTTATGCATGGGGTGGTGCGGTTCTAACTATATTAGACCCTTTAATAAAGTCTCAGAAATGGGTTATACGGGTAATAAATAAGAAACCATTTAGATATAATTCCGAAGACCTATTTAGAGATATTATATTTTCAAGTGCTTGATATAAGACAGCTATATATCAGTTCGATACTAAAATTATTTAAAAAATAAAACACTTCATCATATATACCACCTGAAACTAGAAATACTAGAAGCACAACATCGGGAAATGTTTTAGTGCCGAAAATGAAGACGAAATTTGGCCAACGCTTTTTCATGTTCCAAGAATGTACAATATATTGCCATCGGACATTAAAGGGTTAAAAGTGAAACATTCATTTAAACAGAAGTTAACAAAGTGGTTACCAAATGTAGGTAGACTTAAAAACGAAAACAATTTGTCAAATGTGACAGCCTAGATTCTATTGTAAATCATTTTTGTGTGTATTATAATTCAAATACCTTCTCTAAATATGATTTGATGTTTTTTTGTGATGTGAATTATATGTAATATATTTTGATTTTATCTCTATCTGAAGTGAATTCGTTAAGTGCACTTTATAATTATTACACACTTATTATACACTAATTATTAGCTAAATTTCAAAAACAGTACAGGTAGTTGCTTTAGGACAGACTAGTCTAGTTAAGCAACTACCTTTACCTTTTCTATGTAAAAAATAATATAAATAAAAAGAATAAATGAAATAAATTTTTAAAAAAAAATTAAAAATATGTTTATTATATGTGTTTATGTATTATGTATATTATTTGGATATGATATTATAGTAAATGTAAAAGTATCATGTTATTTTGATAAATAAAACATTGAATCCTATCGCGAATTAAAATATGGCTTGATTACGGGATTACACCACCTTGGGAGCCTGAAATCTTCTATAAGTATTATGATTACACTGTCTGTCTGTTCGTCTGTCGGTCTGTAAATTGGTAACTTGCTGGAATTAAAACATTAGATAATTAGAATGTGACAAGCATGATAAGCGTGCGGCTCAAGCAATGCGCAAAGGTTTAGTATTTATTTAGTTTAAGGTTTCAGCGAATAGTCAATTTAAAAAAAAAATGGTTTTCTCTTCATGAGTTTTCAGCTTCAAAATTCTTCAATTATTATGTCCCGTGATTATTCACGGGTGTACAGGTAGCTAGTTAAGGTTTGCTTTTTAAATTGGGTTACTTTATCCGGAGAGATTGCTGAGGTTGTAATAATTTTTGAAAAAAGTATTGGAATAAAGTGATTGTTTATTATTGGATTTTTAAAACCTTTAAGCCTCTTGTTAATGAAAATTAAATTAAAAAGGTTTTTCGTTTTAAATCGGATATGCTACATTTCATTTCTAAATAAGTATATGACGAATATTTCGAGTAGGTATGTTAAAAAAAATTCTCTCTTTACCAACGGTGACATCTTTACTGATTTACAGGGATCACAAATTTCAACCACAGATGGCGTTAGTAAAGTCACATGTGGAACGAGATGTAAAAAGGTAACATTTATACACTTTTATAGATGTGGTAGTCAATCATGGGTAGAATTGGTGAACGTTACATTGTGTAAAGTGATCACTTAAACCAGCCACACGATACGATGAACCCCTTAATTGGCGCCATTAAACTTTGCACAAAAACTAAAAGGCTATTATTTTTGTATATTTCAATTTCGATAACACAGGCATTGACCGCACAGTTGCCACAATAGCTCAGAATCAATTTCGCTTTTAGGGCCCAGCAGCAAGCAAATGACGTCAGCTCTTGTTCACAAATGATTTTCTTTTCTGGCAACATTCGAATGTCGTCTATTACTTTCTGCTAGTTTTTAATTAATTTCATTATCACAGTTATAACTCTAGGTAATTTGGCAATTTAAATACGAATTCATAGTCATGTCACGGGGAATATTTTATTATCTTGAAATCATTAAATAATTATATTAAAATACATTCAATATTACTGCGTGATTATTAATTACTGGCCATCTGACATATACCATATATCGTAGGTATAACATAAATATTCAATCCAGCACATACACACGCGTATTTATATATGCACAGGATTCTTCTGTGTACATAAATAGATAGATACCTCCAGCACTGCTTATGTTAATGTGGGAGGTTAAAAAATCTCATATTAATGTTTTTAACATTATAATATATCTTTGTTCTATTTTTTTATATTAATATGTATGTACACATCGTTCATAATTCTACAGTTATTTTTATATACATATCTATAATATTACTATTATTTTGATTTTTGAAAGCACCACATGTTAATTACGAACATTAAAAATTTAGCTGAAGTATATAAAATATGGTCATTTCTCTCCGCTCTCCCTTCATCACCCCCCCAACCTGTCAACATTCACAATAAAGATACTTTCATATTTACCAATTTATATATATAAATATATATATATATATATATATATATATATATAGATATATATATATATATATATATATATATATCCAGTGCTGAAAAGGACTTTTAAACTCCCGACGTTTCGAACAGGTAACACTGCTCATTCTCAAGGGCCTCTTATTTTGAGTCCTGCCCAAAACTGGATGAGTAAACCCGACTGTTCGGGGCAAGAGCCAGAACAAAAGTGAATTAAAATCCTTATTGGTGCTAAAAATTATTTTAAAATTATTTTATGTGAACACGACTTTAATTTACCACAAATAACATATTTATTAAAAGTCCGCACTTTCAATGAAAATTCTTTGTATTTTATCTAATAATAAATATATATCAGTAGTAATTAACATTGCCGATATGTGCACCACACTATGTCAAATATATAAAAATGATAGAATGAAAAAATATGAGAAGGTAACAACAATCAATTTGAAACATACCGAGACAGATTTATTCACTTTCATCTGCTATCTTTATCTAGATAAATATATATTATAATAATAATCACTGATTTTAATATTATATAAAATTATAATGGATTACCTTGATGTACAAAATGTTCATTGCGAAATTAAAATAACAGTTCCCATTAGCATTAGAATCACCTCAATACGCAGTTTCTTTCATTTAATTTTTTTTAATGCGAATGTGGGATACTTCTCTCCATTAATGCGACTCATTACTACGCTTCATATTCTTTATTCGCAAAGCAGTGAAGACATATTTTCATATTGCAAATCAAAATTAAAAAATAACATTTTATTGCAATTTACAATATGATCATTGATGCAACAACTTCCTTGTATGATTTTACCTTTTGTAATATAATATTGTGAAATAAACTTATTTAGATGACATTATGCTATACCATCATGCACAAATTTTATGGGCTTGTCATACCTGTATGTGTGATAAACTAAATAAAATAAAATATCATAAAATTGTGTGCGCAGTTAAGTTTAAATAAAAATCATATTTTAAATTAAAATGATACACCACAAAGTAACTGCTATATCTTTCAATGAAATAAATATTGTAATTCGTATCATACGTATGTACGTGTAATACGAAATATAATATTTATCATTCGTATTACACGTATGTAATTTATCAGATTTTTGTTTTCTCATTCAAAGAAATATGTTTTCATATCGGAAGTTTAGAAAGCACTGAAGTAGATAGAGTTTTATCAATAAACGGTTTATTTTATCTGTAGAGATGCTGCGAAATACAGAAGGAAGTAAATGTATAATAATGTAGAAAGCAGGAATAGAAGAAACGTAACTGTTTTAGCATTATGTTCAAAAGATGTTCTTGGTCTGGTAGTGCGGCGACATGGTGAACACACAGCGTCGACCACATTTCTATGATGGTCACCTTTTACCAATCACGCTTGTTCTCTAGCATTAATTGTAGCAATTATGCTCATTTTCTAACACTCGTACTCTCCTACTGTTTGCTGTAGCTGGACAAACAATGTTTAAATGTGAACATAATATGCTTATCGGCCAGACATGATATGGTTATTCCTCTGAAAATCAACTAATGTTTAGAACATTTATTTGAATTAATATCTTGAAGAATATTTTCAGATAAACACAAAGATTTTTTAAGAGTTTAACTGAAATACTACTTTTTTTTAATCCGAATATCAAAATGAACCGAAAATTTTGTGACCAATTTATAAAATAATAATATAAAAATTGTCACCTTTTAAGTCCAAATCAAACTGGGGTTCCTTTCTTCTTGCTCCCGCTAGGTATGGGTGATTATTGTATCCTAGGAAATCAAACATCATATTTCCGAAACAATTCAATTTATTGCGTCAATGCAATGGAAACATAAAATCATGTAGAATATGTCCAAATTTGGCACATTGAAAACATTTATAGTTATATACAAACACCTTTTACTTAAACACTTTATAATAAATATTTCACAATAATAATTATAGACTTACGGTGTCTAATAATAGAATATACTATATAGAACTTTTTAAATACAAAATTTTTAGATAAAAATATTATTTAAATTGTTTGTATTATCAAGAAGTAAAACTAATTTTTATACATAGATATACACAAATATAACGTTAGTGTTGGTCCGATATCACACTTCACTCACACTTTACGTGGTAGAATTTTCGTAATCGTCATTTCCGAATAAATTGTCATTTCCCACGTCATACTTAGACCCGTAGTTGGAGTGCCTCTCCCTGTGCGTCTTCTTACCGTCCTCCATAATCCTCCTCAGGCTGGAGTGCTCGTGGAACTCATGTCGGATCACCACGTTCCTGCTGATGTTCTTGAACAATATCTTCCACAAGGCTTTGTCCTTGTTCTTCCACAACAAACTCCTGGTCCGTTCTCTCACTCTTCTTATGTTGTCTTCCAGCCTTCTCGCTCTGATCTCCATAGCTATCAGGGTCCGAGTGGCGTTGGACAACAAGTTGTAGACAACCTCGTTATTTCTTACTTTGTGCTTTTTAGGGGAGTGTGAGTGGTTCTTCTTGGCCACTTCGTCCCTGGTGAGGGTGTTGGTCCGTATCCGGTTAATGATCTCCGCGTGAGTCTGCGAGGGGTAGTAGATGGGGTGCTTCACGGAGAGGAGGATGCATATCGTAACCGCCAGAGCCAGCAACAGGGGGATAAACATCAACTTATAATTCGGATTGAAGTGAGAAGGAATGAAAGTCATGTCACTTTTTTTAAATAACCCTTTCACATATATTTAAAGTGGATCGTTTGACGATCCGTTGTTGCACTGTTTTGGTTCCGCGTTACTTTCGATATCATGTTTCGAACTTTTGTACCCGCCCAGCGACACGTCTGTCTGGAGCGATTCCGGCTTTCCAACTGGAGAGGGTGGCTTTTCCACCACGCGGCTTTTCCCACCCCCGCTGCTCATCCCCCGCGCCGCCTACCGCCCACCGCCCGACGCTCCATCCCCGTCGTGTCTGTCTCTGCTCGAGGGCTAGCAATCTACCCGAGTGTATATTGATTCCCTTCAGGAAAAACATTTCGGGTCCCTTTTACTTTTTTTACGTTTATTTACTTAAGGCAACCGCGCTTTATTTAAGCAACCACCTTTACAGTAATTGCGTATAACGGGTAAACAGCGGTAGGCCGAAGTTCGAATATAAAACGAAAACATTTGTCTTGTCATCGATGAAAGTTTTATTTATTTTTGCTCTACTTTTAATGAATTTGGATACCGATCAATCTCTTCGATACTGATTAATCTTTATTTTTCTTCGTTCTGTTTATTTGCCTTAATGAAACCGGTAGGCCTAAGCTCATTAAATTAAACACTTAATTACGAATTCAGGTCGTTAATTATTTTCTGGTGACAAGGATGTGTCCCCGATAATAAATTGGTCTTTGTCTCTCTTCCCGGTATCAGCGCTTCTTCTGACAGTTCACGTATAAATTGTTCTCCTTTCCGCTATTCTACACCTGTTGCGTAGCTCCGTTTATTATTCATTTCATCAGAGAAATTTTAATTGAAAAATCAAATAAATTAAATATTTATTCCACCCCGCAGTTAAATTAAAATAATTAAGTGTTTTGTGTTTCTTTCAGTGACGATGTTTTTTCTACAAAAACACTTTTTTACTCTCAAAGGAAAACTTTTAAAAGCGAACAAAGCGAATATTTAATTACTTAAGAAAATGTGAACTGCAGCATCCAGCTGGACTTATAATTCGCCTAACTTCAAAATAATATTAATTATGGTTTCATATATTTTATGACCCGCCTCGTGAACGTGGGATACCGTGTTATTAATTATGTTCAATTTAATTACTAACTGTAATTATTTCTCCATATGCGTGGAATATCTTTTGAGAAACTCTAGAAAAATGAATATTGGCAAATGAGTACTATTATTGACTTATGTAAAAATGTAAATATTATTATGTAGACATATTAACTTATTTCATGATGATGCTGTAGAAGCAGAATCGAAACCAGAAAACAATGGAGATGCTATATTGAGAAGTGAATTTGACACTGCCATCTCAAGATTGAAAGACAATAAAATACCAGGTATAGATAATATTTTATCAGAACTGCTTAAAAATCCAGGCAGCGGCATAATTGACACACTATAGAGACTTGTCTGCAAAATATATGAAACAAGAGAAATACCTGAGGATTTCACTAAATGCGAAATGAAAACACTACCAAAGAAGCCTGCCACAACTAAGTGCGAGTAGAACAGAACCCTAAGTCTGATATCACATGCATCAAAGGTACTGACAAACATAATTACGAAAAGAGCAGAAACGAAGATTGAAGATGTACTTCCGGATGATCAATTTAGCTTTAGAAGAGGAACAGGCACAAGAGACGCAATTCTTAGTCTAAGACTCGTTCTAGAAAAACGAATAAGGAAAAACAAAGGCACACACGTGGCTTTTATTGACCTGGAAAAAGCCTTCGACAAGGTAGAGTGGAAGCAGCTTTTTAAAGTGCTCAACAAAATAGGGCTTAGCTTCAAAGATAGACAAAGATGGATCTTATATAAAAATGAAACCGCTGTAATAATATATGGAGACAGCAGTGCTGAGGCAAGTGTTGGCCAGGGAGTAAGACAAGATTGCTCGATGTCACCAGCATTGTTCAATTGCTACATACAACAGGCTACCGACGAGGTAAGAGAAGAAATGAGAGATTGGCCCGGCTTGATAATCCAAGGACAAAAAATTGACATGATTAGATATGCTGACGATATTGCACTGCTTGCGGAGTCAGAACAAGAATTAAACGAGGCTCTAAGAAAGATGAAAAATGTTTTGGCACATAAATACATAATTACAATAAACAAAGACAAAACAAAGTGCATGGTTGTTGGAAGAGAAGAAGTGTCGACAAATGTTGTTTTGAGTGGCGTCGCTATCAAACAAGTGAAAGAATTCACATATTTGGGTAGCAAAATTTCCCAAGATGGCCGCTCAGAGGCAGACATCATAAGCAAAATACAACTGGCAAGAGTCACCCTCAACAAAAAATCTAAAATCCTTGAAGCCTCCAACATTTATTTAAAAGTTAGGAAAAACTTCAATAAAACTCTTCTGGAGTGTGCTGATGTATGGCAGCGAAGCATGTACCATCGGCCAGAGCATGTTCGGGAGGCTAGCGGCCTTTGAGATATGATGCTACAGGCGCGTGGCGATGTTCCATTAATCAGAACATATCTGAAACGACGGGGTATTGAGCAGAGTGGGCGAAAAGAGGCGGCTCCTGAACGGAATCGCCCAACAATGAGCAATTTGGATAGGCCATAATATAAGGGCCTGCTTTTTACCATCGTCGAGAGAAATGTTGAAGGCAGCAATCGTAGAGGCCGACCGAGATTAAGCTACGTAGACCAGATTATCGGAGATGTGCGCTGTAGCACCTACCAAGAAATGAAAAGGCTGGCAGATGACAGAGAGGAGTGGAGAAAGCGAGTGCTTGTTGCAGACCAATCTTAGGATTGCGACCCAAAAAAAAAGTTTTCAAACTGGAACTTTCCCTTCCATATATAAACAAGCCATAAAAATAACAATATTTAAATCTGGTAACTCTGAGAACATTACTACTTACTGTCCTATCTCAGTAATCTCAAATATAGCAAAAAATTCGAAAAAATTGTTAATAAAGGATGAATAATTTTATAAAGTTTAATAATATTTTCTTCTTCAAAAACAGAAAAATAATTTTGTGGTGTCATTATTAATATAATTAATAAAAATAAACTTGGTTTTCGTCACTTTGTATTGAAAAATATCAACATGTTTCGATACAAAAGTGGTGAAAACTAAGTTTGTAATAATATTATTGATGAAAACCAATTCGGCTTCATGGCAAATAGAAGCACAAAGGATGCAATTGCTAAACTATCCAGTCTTATTCTTAATTCATTTGATAAATCGTTCAAGTGCATGGGAATCTTTATTGACCTAAAAAAGATATTTGATCGTATTTCGTACAACAAACTTGTATCCAAATTAAACAGCTTGGGACTGAGCAGAAGCTATTGAATGGATACAAAGCTATGTACACCAACGACCTTAAGTTGTCAAAATAAATTATGTCTGCATTGAACCGGAAACGAGTAATTTCGGTATCCCGCAAGGTACAGATTTGGGTCCATTGCTATTCATCATTTATATCAACGGTATTTACACACAGGGCCTAAATGGAAATGTAATATCTTACGCTGATGACACCGCTATTATAATAGTATAGTCAATGGTCTAGCAAATGCATATGTAAATAAATTAAAATGCTGGTTTGATACTAATCTTTAATCATTAAATACAGAAAAAACTTACGACTATGTTATTCCCTTTTCCATAGATAAAACAAAAATTAAACTGGAATCCAAAATTACTATTCATCATAATAAATGTAATATAATTAATTGTAGCCAAACATGTTAAATACTTAAGACAACTGACAAAATAAAATATTTAGGTCTTTATACACATCAAAATTTACATTGGGAATTCCATATTTGTGAACTAGTCAAACGACTAAAAAAATGTATTTATGTGTTCATGATATTAAGAAATGTTTTAAAAATTAATAATTTTTAAATAGTATATTATGCAACTGCACAATCCTTGCTGCAATATGGTATTAGTAGATGAGAAGTGTCATACGCGATTACAACGAATCCCCAAAGACTAATTATTAAAATAATTTTGAAGATACTCCAAAGATTCAGAACATAAATTTATTCAACATATTTAAAGTAATTACAGTTGACATAATTTACAAGAAATATTCGATATTACAAATATTTGAAGAAAACAAAACTAATATTTTACAAACGTTTCACTCGAGCAGATATGAAAATAATAAGAGAACTTCTTAATTTAGTACCACATATTTTCAAAACGCTTTTCTATATAGAGGTATACTCAACTTTAATAATTTACCCATATAATTAAAAACTATTGATGATTATAATAAATTCATACAAGTTGAAGTCCCACTTCAAGAATATGCGATAAATATGCCACATATTTTATATACCTACCTATAATTTTCATATTTTATATAGGTACCTATAATTCTAATTGTTTGTTAACTTAGATTATACTACCAAAATCTTAAACTACTTACCTACTTAAAAAATCTAACAGAAATTCCCTTGTAGTTCATATTTTTTGTTTTATTGATATAAATTTTAAAATATAAAAAAATACAACTTGGGAAAATATTTTAGTATCTCCGTGTGGCGGGACCCCACCTGGCAACACGACCAGTGATTCCAAACGTTGTCATAAGCTGGACAGCAGCCGTGTTACGCCAAACAATATGCTCGACTGGCCGTATGGAAGGAAAATGGAGTAATCCATGCGGACACAGGACGGTTCCCGGAGATTCAAACCTTCGTCTGCTCACTGACCAGCCTGATTTACCTAGAAACATTTTCATTCGTTCATCCATTCATTTTTTCGTTCGTTTCTTTGTTTGTTTATTTATTTATTCATTAAGGAATCTTAACTGTACATTGTACATTGCATACGCCAAGATTAACAGATGTTTAATGAATAGCAAATTAAGTACTATGTTTGATGGTGATAGTAACACGAGAATAGGGATGTGGATTTTAATTTCTTAACTGAATAAAAAAAAATGTAAGTACCTGCCTATTATACCTTGCAATTGGTACAATTTTAGTTGGAAAAGTATAATAAATTAGTACAAATTAACAGATGTACCTTTTCCTTCTTGAGTCTTCTTTGTATCATCTACCTGCTATTTGTCATTTCTACGTGCATTTGTTGAATTTATATTTATACTTTATTATCGTCTCCTATGCCAGTGTATATAAATATATATTCGTAAATGACGAATTCGTAAATGTTCCACTTTGCCCCGCTCTCTATATGGCTAGCTTGTGCAACGCGTGAACGTACGCTTTTATCTATGGTGAGCGATACTTCTTGTCTTTGCTCGTTACGTTTATTCATTGTCACGTTTGGAGCGGGAAGAGACAGTCAAAATGTAAGAAGTAATCCTTTTGAGGACCCTAAATTAGGTAAAGTACAGTTTATAGTTAACCTTTTTGATACAATCGGGTAAATGTCCCAAGAAATTCAAAACTTTTAATCATAGCTGTGGAGCATTTTATCAAGTGGTGCTTTAGGGCTAATGTAACCTCAAAATTCACAAGGATATATAAGTAATATTTAACAACTTATTTCTCCAATGCAACGGGATGAAATCAATCTACGATGGAACCTTTTCACTTTAAAGGTTACTATGATAACAACTTATTTCTCCAATGCAATGGGATGAAATCAATCTACGATGGAACCTTTTCACTTTAAAGGTTACTATGATAATGAATCTATAGTGTTTCCTAAAAGGTACAACTCGAAATTTTCAATTGATTGTGTAAATTTTTTTTCTATTGAACAAATCACGCGGGGCCATTTATAATTTAATTCTGCCATACAATTTTAACTTTATTTTTTTTGATGAACTAAACTTGTAAATTTTTGTCAACAGACAACTTAATTTTTATTTTTACAATAAACCTATATGCCCTATCTGATCTCCACAAAGCAATGTACTTCTTGTCTAGAGTTCTTGCTATTAAAAGTAAAAAAAAATTATTAATCGAATGAACCCTTTTTCTCATTGCATATACCTTCTAGCCGTTGAAGGAAGTGCGGTAATTCCGAGGGATATTTCTTACTAAACAAAATAGCCTGACGGTAATGCTACGTCATCAATATATTTATATAAAGAAACCCGCCAAGTTTTCTCCACAACCAGCCACAACCTCCACCGGTGGTTATGATGGTGGATAGCCCATGGTGTCACATCGAAAATATGCGAGTTTGGGGGGAGTGGCTGTGCGTGGGTGACGAAAATGTGCTTTCTAGCACATTGTTCTGTTATGGGAAGGCCGCAATTGCTTCAAATTGTTTCAAAATAAGCGCGCTGACTGTGTCGGTAAGTCTAGAAGGTTTCGGAAAAACCTGCTCTAGAAAGTTCTGAAAGGAGAAGGTTCTAGAAAATTCCCTTCTATAAAAAAGTTCTATAAGGTTCTAAACTGAGTGGCGGAATGTATCGGTGTGTCTAGAGGGTTCCTGTGCATTCGATAAATTTCTTAAATGTTCTGGAAGTAGAAAGTTCTAGAAGGTTCGCGAAAGTTCTATGACGATCCAAACAGTATACTAAAAATCTACGCGTGCGAAACCGCGTGGGCACTGCTAGTAATATATATATGTGTCTGTATGTGTCTAGTGTCTATACTTCATGTTTGTTCCTTTATATTTCAAATGACAACCTTAATTTATTCGCACATCTTTATTTATACCTACACGAAAAGCCAAATCAGAAGCGACATAAAATGACCAAATTGTCATGGTTTGATTACAATTATTGATTTTATTTAGCGATGACAACTCTCTTCAGCTCTTTCAGAGCTCACTTCCCAGTCATCTAATGTAGTTACCACATAAATCGCTATTACAGGAACATTCAGTATTGCCTAAGAGCATGCTGTATTAAAAAATGATTTTTTTATTTTGAATATATATTTTACAAAATATGTCTATTCACGTAAAACTTCTGTACCTAATATAAATTTACATTAACTATTGGATAAATTCAAACAGAATTATCGGCATCAAATGGCAACAGAATTCACAGTCAGACGAAAGCCCGATGACTTCGATCAATCCTTCGGGGTCCTTCACTAAGGATTCTTCACTAAAAATAATTGTCAGTACCACGCGATAGTCCGCCCTAAAAAGGCAACGAAAAAGCAACTAAACATTTTGAGAGGCTTTCATCCGGCATTTGATTTAAAACGGTACATGGTGACTGTGATGGCACAAAAATAGATCAAAAATAAGTAGAATATAAAAATCACAAAAATTGCCATTTATATAATAAAATGTAGGTATTATATATTATAGATGTTCAAGGAATAACATTCATCCCTTTGAATGTAGGCCGGCTCCAACCCTTCTCACAGTCCCACCCCCTCCTCAATATTCTTGTCATATAATTTGACTTATCGCGTCCCGAACTTCGGTCCGTCATCTGAGATAGCGCCTTATCAATCTTTGATTAGGTCCGAAGGGAAAATAACGAGAAAATATGACGGTTCTCCGAGACTTGGGTGAGCTGTCAGAAACACACCATGACCACGGAACATATTGCCCAAATCCCGACAAGAATAATTTGCCGTAACGAAAATTATGAAGAAACGTAAAAAAGTATTTGCATTTGTATTTCAGTCTCGGTTCGAGCTTTGTAAAATTTCACTCTTTAGAAAGAATTTTCGATTAAGCTCCTACTTTTGTAAATTTTTAAATTCATTTGTGTAAATTTATTTTTTGGTGGAAGATATTTAAAAGATATAATATTTTACGAAGTATTATTACATAAATGTGGAAACCGCGTTATTATTTTAGGTCGACCGGTTACGATACCACAGTAACTTGTTCCCAAAATCACAGCGTATCTCGTGCATTCATCCTCAGTTAATTAAAAAGTTGGTTAATTTTTTGATATTAATGATTATATATATATATGTCCAAGCACATAATCGTTAATATCAAAAAACTTAACTTAGAGATATATATGAGACTGAGCTTTAAACATAGAAAATATATTAAAAATATATTCTGATTTGTACAACTCAAAATCTAAAATACTTTTCTTTCGAAGAATATATTTTTAATTAGATATCAGAAAATTTAAATCATTAACGCGTCATTTCTCAGGTTTGATAGCACTATTTCAGAAATTCAACTAAAGATATATTGAAAAAATCCCTCCAAATCTTATCTCAAGTAACATGGAATACGTGTGACATCAATATTCTTACTATTCTCAAAGTAAGCTTAAAGCCTGTGCTATGAAAATAGGACTGACTTACTGGTATCCTGGAATGGGGCTCGAACCAACAACCACTCGATCACTAGGCCGCACCACTAACAAGCTATTCAATACTACTATATTTGAGTCTATATTTTTTTATACGTAGTTTGCAGGGGCGAGCACTCATTACATTAAAGCATTTCCATGTGTTTAACTAAAAACCACGCTTCAATGTTCCGACTACACGCGCCTGGTATTATATTATATAGTCTTAATCTGTTAAATATTTCAAACGATAAATTAAATGTCATATTGGGGTTTTAATGAAACGCTTAATTACACTTAAGGCCAAACTACGTAAGAAATAATTAAAATAATAAATAATTAAGATAAGTAAATGAAATATAAAGTTAATTTGAAATCGCTTTAATTTATTTTCCAACTCCGCCAGGTAGAAAGGATAAATTTAAAGGGTAGTAAATGTAATGGCCCTTAACCACAGAGAAGATTTTTGAGTCATCACTAATCTTTGATATTTTACTCTCATGCAAATCTTTAGAAATACCAAATTTTCGTGGTTCCTGCTTTTGTAACATACCTATCTCAGAAATGTACAGGTATCCGTGCGTCACTTCACGCTTGATTTCAAGCGTCAAATTTCACTCTTTTGAGCATCACTTTTGTCTAACCTTTTTATGAGGTAGCTCCCACATCGGCTCTACACTTTCGCCACCTAACTCGGCATTATTTCAATGCTAATGCTGTAAAAATAACTAAAGACGCTGTGTAAGCGCGCTGCGAGGCGATCCTATAAATCCTCTTCACTGTCACTGTAGTGCAAGAATGAGGATTATAATAAATTGATTAGATGACTTGAGTTAAGCACACAGATGTATAGTGACCTCTAACATAACTTTTATTTAAGCATTTTATAATTAGGAAAAAAATCTAAATTAAATATTTATCTGGCAGTATATTATGAAATATTAAAATCTAAATAATACGTTAATTATTGTAATAGGAATATTAAGAGGTATTTCTCTTATTTCAGCTTATTTTTAAAATATATGATTAGGAAAAAGTCTTGCTTCTAGTTCTCACTGCACGTCCCTGCTCACCGGGAATCGAACCCCGAACTCTCGTTATGGGAAGCCAGTATTATGATCACTGGAGGGGCGCCGTATCTCCAGATCTAAATCTCAACATGTGCTCTGTACCGAGATTTATCTCCAATAAATCTCTGAGATTCATCATCTTATGATTCGAACCATATCGATGTGAAAAGTTAGCTATCCATCACAATCGAAGTCTCCTTAGTCTGTATTGATTAATGAAAAGAACACTTATTTCTTCACTTTATTCTACTCGACAAATTATAATACCTCTTCGTAATATTTTTATGTCTTTCTAAAGAAAATCTCAGCCCTTGGCGTTTGATTGATGGGCGTCATCACTGCTGTGTTCATTTTGGAGCATATTATTACATATTTGACGCCCATTTATTTTACGATGCCGTTGCCGAAAAAAGCTCCATCTAGCAGTGAAATTGGAATTATATTATTATAAGAATCAATTCATCATCGCCAGGGGCGCTCAGTGCAAACAAGACGTGAAAAATCTTATTTTATATTAACCTGCAAAACATCTTCAGTGGCGTAACCATGCCAATGCGGCACGATGGGGGCCCGAAAGATCCGCACCCTATCTAACACATAATCTCTTTCTGCTATGAAAACATGTAAAAAATATTGCATAAAACACACAATGATACCTCGCTAATATATAAAATATTTTAAATGTATATAAAACATCGACGCAAAACAAAAATAATTGTAAAGCGAGACAAGCATTTTTTCAATTGCAAGCGAATAAGGCAACTCTAGTTTTAAATGTCAAAAAATGGCATTCCGTTAATTGGATTCAAAGCTCGATTCTCAGAAAGAAATCAAAGAATGTGTGTAATAATTTTTTTAAATATCATACTCTAAGAAACATTTTCATCAATCAATTGTACGATAATTTATCATTATAATTTTATTTTTTCTAATATTTTTATTTTGTGCCTAAAATAACAGAAAGACAAGGATTTTCCTCTTCAAGCGAGATTAATTATCAACTTTTAAAATCATTTTGGGTGGGAGCTGTGATCAAACATTTTTGCGTGATAGACATTATGTCTTCTGTTGCTAATATTACGAGTAAAAATATATTGCAAATAAATATTTATAATAATTTGAGACTATATCAACAAAAAGTAGCATTGTCTCGAAATAATCGCGCATCTTTTTCTCCGTGGTGCGCGCATCTTCCGGAAACAATCGTGTCGTTTTGAAATGTGTCGTGAAATTAATGAGATATTTATTTTCTTGTTAAATTATGTAATTTCTATGATTTAGCGTGTCGAAATTTTTTTTTTTGCAAATGGGATTCGTTTGAAAATAGATTTCATTAAGTAAATAAAACCAAAGTTAAAAATTCATAATTTACGAACGGCTCATTTTATCAAAATAAAATTCGTAGATGGTATATATTCTGCAGTTCTTCAAATGTCTGAAAAAAGGGAGCTTCGAGAAATCAGTCAATTTTTGTACAAATTATGACTCAAAATGTTCTTAGAACTTAAAGCTACAAGATAAAGCAAAATAAAATTTTTTTTGAAAATGTCCAGGTGGTGCTAACTCTTAATTTATTTAATTTATTTCGTATGGATGAGACTTTGATCTTTCATCTCAAAGGCTTGTCAACACAATATCAGTATGTGCCGATTACTTCAATCTACTCTATGCACAAAATAAATGCGACGGTAAATCATTGACGCGTATATGGAAAAATAATCTCATACTTTTACACGTCCCATTAAAGATTTACGTACACATCACATAATTAAATACATTCTTTGTTCATTGAATGGGTTGGAAAATGTTTATCGGAAACAAGAATAAATGTTAACAACGACTAAATGTTGGAGAATGTTAACAAAAGCTGTACGTTGGAAAATATTAACAAAAGGTAAATGCGAAGGCATCGCTAGTTCAAACATTCATAACGAGTCAAAATCACCAACATATTCCACACAAATTTCAATTCCGGGAACATGAATGGTAGAGGTGATCATTGAAAGAGTTATTTACCAAAATTGAAATAAACTGAACAGAAAATACAATGATGGAAATAGACGTTAATTCTTCCATTTCGTAGAATGTTTAAATATTTAATAAAGAGACTACTCAACATTTATATGAGTTATTTAGTAAATTGACAAATCTGTCGCAGTTTTAGTACAACAAAATATGAAATATAATTTGCATCGCCTCATGCAAAAGATAAATGAAAGAAATAGAATTGAAAGAAAGAAAGGGTGCAAGATCTTTCCAATAAAACGTTTTTGAGTCAAATTTTTGTATGTCCTCACCTTAGTGTAGTAGTGTCTTTTAAAGTGATGATTAGGGTATCTGCAAGAATATCAGCATCAATTTTATATCATCCGTATTCTGAACTAAGCAATATTGCTACTTCGGTATCTTGACAGTTATTGTATAACATTGTAACGCCGTTTATTTGACGTCTTATGTTTGACAGGTTTGAAATGAATGAATTCAACCAGTTAGAAACCTCATTATTCGTAATATGAATAACTTAACGTTTGTTTACGTTTTAAAGCTTTCTGATAGATTAAATTCATTAATTTCAAACATGTCAAACTTAAAATATCGAAATTGGCGGCAACACAATGTTATACATACCTGTCAAGATACAGAAATACCAATATTGCTTAGTTCAGAATGTGACCGTATGTATCATATAATATCCTTACAATGAGAAAAATAACTAACATTATTTGGTTCCTGAATCAATAGCTTCACTGAGAATCTAATGTAGCACTGCATGATCTAATATTTCCTTTTTGCACATGTACTTATATTATACCTATATGCTATGTTCTTGAATTATATTGTTATTCGTATCGCTTTATACTTGCTTATATTTAATATATACTTAAATATCTTATTTCTTATGTACTTTTCGTTATACTTTATTAAAGCTTTTATCATTGATATGTACGAGTACATCCTAATATACTTTGTATTATGCTATGAACTGCATATTGTGCTTAACATTTATTTCCTTTATTTTTTGTAAAAGCTCTAGAGGGCGTTAATACATTAAACAAAAAAATGAAAATTTTAAAAAGTTTTAATCTACATTATTCATTAAAGGGATGCGTCATTTCATAAACCCATTAGGTCTCGCTGCACTCTCGTCTGGCGAATTGAATAACCATTTTGAAAATTTTGTTTGATGGAATTGCAGGCTTACGGGAGATTGACAGGTCCCACCTCCCCCGGCATCATGAAATCATCACTCATTCCTCCTGGCAATGCCGCTGACAGCCACACGAAAATACACAGTCATCGCGAACGCGTCGATGGTCTGATGCGGAATCCATTAATTTTATTACGCATTTGTTTCCCTTTGAAGGCTCATTGGAAGGCCGATAGATTAGGAGTCGGCGGGTATTAAACAATTGTATATCGAACCTAGCAGCGCAAACCACGCGTCTGAATCGTCTATTATCCTGAATCAGCTTGAATAGTTGGTTGTTAGTTGAAATATAAAAACGTCTAATTATAATTAAAAGACCTACGAGATGGAAGTCTTGTGTTATAATACATAATTTGATTTCAGAACTGTTCAAAAATTTAGTAAAAAAGTATTTAATTTACTTTTGGAAATGAGAAGAATACCCGTGTCTGCAATAAATCTCTACATTATTAAGGGAGGACTTTTATTTTTACTATTGTATTTGTACAATAGAAGAATAATCTTCTATTATAATAATATAATAGTACTAATTCTTCTAAGAATAATAATTTAATGATACTAGTATCTATATTATAGTAAATGTTTGTTTTTTACAAAATCGATAATCTCTGAAAGTTCTTCACCGATTGCTTTGAAATTTTGGCACAACGTTGAATTCAATTACGAGGATGTTTTCGTATACCTACCTACTATATATATATAAACGTAAATATAACAAGAATAGGTGAGAATTTTGTATTATTAATAATTGTATTGTAAGAATAAGAATACATAATATATTATATTTTATTATTTTAAAATATTATATTATATATATATATATATATATATGAATATCATTACACGAATTCACCTTCTAGTACCGTTCATCCGCACTCGCAGTAATTTTTTGGGGAAAATTATTTTTTACGGATTCTGCACGTGTGCATACACGGGCCGTTCTTCCAGAGGATAAAGTGGGTGCCAGTCCTGAAACGACCGCAATTCCTCCGTGAATAATGAACAGAGAAAAATTCACTGAAAAAGCATTTCGAGAACAGCCTAATGAACAAAAACGTTTTGAGGCTTCGGTACAGCTGGATGTAATCTTCTACCACAAACGCGCGCACAATAGAATTTTTATTAAATTGCTTCGTGCGAGCAAATTCTCACGGATGCATTCATGTGATGAAACCGCGCCTGGAAAGGTAAGATTGTTATATTATGAATATAATGTGCGATACACGCCATGTGAAATATAGCTTAAAAATATTTTTTTCTCTTTATTATTTATTTATCATAGATACATAATTTTTTAAAGAAATAAACAATAATAAGTATAAACACGTTTAAAAAATGAAAAATGCTAATTAAAATCACTATTTTTTTAAATAAAAAAACTTTTTGAAAAAATGTAAATGTAAATGGAAAAATGAAAAATGGACAATAACTTAGATAAACTTGATTCTAATATAGGTGTATTTATAATAATTTAGAAAATATAAGCATTAACTGAAAGGCCGCTGCCATAAAATTCGTTTTCGGTTGTTATAAATCACGCTTACTTACGAAATATTTACATATATATACACAGAACATGTTTTCTTATGAGTACGAAACCAACATTAGGGAGATAAAACTGTCCTTAAATAATTAAGAAATGTTAAACATTTTGTCTAGCATATACATTTTGATATAAATGAATAACAAAAACACACATTTTCATAGAAAACACGAAAATATGAATTCGCATTGAACGTAGCCGTGATTAAGTTTAACTAAGAATTGAGACAGGTTAGCTTTGCGCTTTCAACCCAGACAATAAAATAAAAAACACATATTTCTTGATTCAGTCTTTTCTCCATACAAAATGTGAGACTTCATTTCATTAATGACACAACGGCGTATTTTTTTAATGACACAACCTTGGACCTATTATGAAGTAATCCAGTTTTAATTACTATATACGTGAAAATCATTCCCGTCACGCGACAAGTTCTCTGACGAACTTATCCGTACACAAAATAAACACAATTTGCTATTATTAAGTGTTTCACTCCAACCAAAATATTCGAGCCTTACACGCAATGTGCCTTAGAGTTCTGACAAAGTCCATTTTTTAATATATTTCACGAGTGATTCAACCATCACTATGAACCATATTATTTTATTTTATTACCAATCATTTTACCAATCGGGCAAATTTAAGGATACATCAATTGAAGGAAAATATGTTACGGAATTTCATATATCACCAGAATTTTTAAAACAGAAAAAACACATGTGACAGAAAAAATTTGACAGATTATTATCAATACCCATAATTTTTCTTCTTCTTTCCTTTTCTTCAAAATTTTACCCTTAAGTTTATATAGCAAGCCAGGTTTGACAGGATTTTACTAGCAACAGATTTTTTCAAAATTCAAAAAGCAACTAATTCTGCAGAAAAAATCTTTAAAAATATGTGATAGAATAAGATTAAGAAAAAGAGAAAGGGGTATAATTCAAACTCAAACCAACATTTTTAAAACAGAAAAAGCTTTTACTATAACAGCATAATTCATATATGTATAAATAATCTGGTTTATTAATCGAAGAGAACATAGATAAACATAAAAAATACGTTTTTCAGAAAATTATCAAATGTTAATATCGCAAAAAAACCTTTAAATTAATACTAAGGTATCGCGTCATGTGACGGATTCTTGGACTTATACTACATTTTATCTGAATTTGTTTTTATTCCAATAATATTTATAACATGTCCAAGATTCTGTCTAATACCCGACACTACTCTTTCGCCAATTGTTAAGACTAAATTAAAATTAAATGGAGATACTGTCATTTGTTCTTATCCCCATCGAGTTTAAGCTTTGCACTGAAAATCTTTAGAATTCCCTTAAAGCTGTTCTTTGTTCAGTTCTCAGCTCTTATCTGAACAGCGCACATCTTCTCACGTAGACTGTTGTATTACAAATCATTAAAATAAAATACTTAAAGGCAGTTCGGGTAGGTATTTTTTTTTCTTTTTTTTTCATTTCATAACCGATAAATCGGCGTTTATTGGCCAAAAGACATTAAATTTCTTGATGTATGTTTGGGTGGTTTGGAGATGGTTTGGAGCAGTTGCTTTTTCGGGTCACCACCCAAAGATCCAAAGGCGTTTAATATTTGATGATTTATTATCTCTATAAAACAAGTACAAAATATGTGTGATTATGCAGACAATAAAAGATACTCTAAGGGCCCTAGCCTCCGGCCACCCATCGGAGGTCTACGAAGGACTGGCATGCACGCCTAGGGCGTGTGCCTCTTTTTATATTTTGATTTACGAACAAAGGATTCTTCTGTGTGCGTGTGAAGAAATCATCCGAAATCCTGATGGTGCAATGACCTGTCGGCCACGCGTGTCTTGCTCGTGCTTCTATTTGCTTATGTGGCATTCCTTGCCACTGTATGTCTGTGTGGCCTAGATTAGTGGTTTTTTGCATTGTGGTATGAATTCCACATATGTATACACACATAATACATATAAATATCGGATAAAATGTGCCAAGCCTCTCAGCCACTACCTACCTCGCTAGTATATCTAAATAGCTGAGTTAGGTAGCTTTTTTATCATTTTACCACCTCAGATCCATATATTAGGTCCTTACATATGAAATTGACGTTTAGTATGGGAGGAACATAAAGCCGATTTTTTTTATTATAATATATTTATTTAATCAAAGTATGTACCATTGCTATCTATGCACTTTTGCCATCTCATAGGTAGTTCATCGATCCCTTTACTAAAAAAACCATTCGGACGGGAATCAATAAAATCTTTGAAGGCGGTTTGGACTGCCCTATCGGAGTTGAATTTTTTCCTTTGCAAGAAGTTATCCAAATTTCGAAAAAAATGGTAATCTGTTGGGGCAAGGTCCGGAGAGTACGGTGGATGTCTTAGACATTCCAATTGAAGGTCCTCTAATTTGGTAGCCGTCTGTTGTGCAGTGTGTGGTCTAGCGTTATCATGAAGCAGCAGTGGCCTAGAGCGATTAACCAGCCTCGGTTGTTTAGCAGCTAGCTTTTCCATCATGGTTTGCAGTTGCTGACAATAGACATCTGCCGTAATCGTCTGGCCAGATTTAAGAAAGCTGAGTGAACGACACCAGCACTAGTCCACCAAACGCTCACAAGTAACTTTTTTGGAGTCAATTTTCGCTTGGGGCATGGTTTGGCTGGTTCGGCAGGGTTCAGCCATTGCGATGAGTGCTTCCGATTATCGTACAGGATCCACTTTTCATCACAGGTAATGATTCGATTTAAAATCCCTTCATTATTGTGCCGGTTGAGTAATGCAACGCAGCAGTCAACGCGCGTTTGTTGATTTGCTTCACTCAATTCGTGAGGTACCCACCTTTCAAGCTTTTTCACCTTACCAATTTGCTTCAAGTGGATTAAAACAGTTTTATCACTAACACCGCAGCCTGCAGCTAACTCGGATGTGGTTTGCGATGGATCCGCTTCCACAATAGCCTTCAATTCTTCATTATCAACTTTGGTCTCCGGCCGTCCACGGGGCTTGTTCTGCAGGTCGAAATTTCCAGAACGAAAACGTTGGAACCAAAAACGCACTGTGTTTTCTTTTGCGGCACCGTCGCCATACACATCATTAATCCTTCGAGCCGTTTCTGCAGCACTGGTGCCACGGTGGAACTCGTACTCGTAAATAACGCGATATTTCAAGTTTTTCATTTTGTAAACTGAGTGACGCAAAGAAAAAAACAATTGGGGAAAAAACAAATGAATTATAATTTTCAAAACACAAATACATGAGTAAATAGCTGTATAAATTTGGATTTGGAATTCCTAACCAAAGAGAAGATAATTGAGATCAAATTTGCCAGTACGGCAAAACGTCAATTTCATATGTAAGGATCTAATATAATATTTATTTTGAAAGAAAGTACATACAGTAAAAATCGAGAGTGGAAAATATTTAAAAATATAAAAATTTCATGCGAGATGCAGGAAAAAATGAAAATAAATGCAAACGATAGTTTTACATTTCTTTTCAAAAGAGCGTATTTTATATGGATCGATAAAAAAAGTGGCAATCTGAAATAAAAGTAAAAAAAAAAAGAAGAATAAATAGCATTGGAAGGAGAAACAATAAAGAACGTAATTTTGTAAAAAGATTAATAAAATCACAAAAAATTAACAAGCAGGACTAAAATATCTATAAAATATGATATAATAAATAAATGAAATAATTATATTAATGAAGAGAAAACAATGTGCATAAAACCACTGTTTACTGAATAATAGATAGTAAATTTCGGAACCAATGGTCAGAACAGGATGCAACTTGAAGGGACTATTGGCCCCAAATATATTGATTATTCAATCAATGGTGATTTTATACAAAATGTTTTCTTTTTATTAATATACATAAAGTTACCACAAAGTTATTTTCTTAATATTAAAAAATAAATAATAACTTGAAGTAAACGTTTGTGTTATTTTTAGTTATAGATATTTTAAATCTACCTATTTCTGGAATACTGTGCAGAATTGATAGTGTACACAGAGCTCCTTGCAACATTTCCAACATCCTAGATTCAAAAGAGCCTTTTAAAAATGTTTCAATAGAACTAGCTATAAATACGAATAAATTTAATCTAAATTCTCTCGACTGTAGTAAAATGCTCGTGGTTTTTATTTTTAACCTTTTTATAATTCATTATATTAAATATACAATACAATTATAGCTATAAAGTACTAAACATATTCTAAATTTACAAAATTGCGACATTTATAGGTAGAAATTTGTAAAAATAAATTCATCATCAATATTTGTATCTAGAGAGTAGATATTTTATTTTTTTACTCCCTTTATATTAACTCGTGGCCTCTGCTTGCTTGACGAAAAAACTTTGGATCGATTTTTAACCCTTTTCCCGTGATCCAATCGAGCTGAAACTTTGCAAGTAGACTTATGGCGACAATCAAGAAGATCTATCAAATTTTCGTTAAAAAAAATAGATAATGGTATAATTTTGGATTTTTCAAATTTTTAATGATTTTTTCATGCAACTCAGTAAGTTGTATGGAGATTCCGACGCATCTGGTATACACGGAACCTGATTATAGTATAATTTAGGATTTTTGGAAATTTTTTATTACTCCCTTTCGTAGCGTCGCCGACCGAAGCCCAACGCGTAGGTTAAGCGCCAAACCGGTTTCCATTAGTAAATGCATTAGTAGCAAAAAAGACACTCGCCTCGTGATCCAAAGGTCACGGGTTCGAATCTCAGCCCAGACTAGCAAGTTAGTCCTATTTTCATAGCACAAGCGTTTAGCTTAGTTTGAAAATAGTAAGAATATTGATGTGACACGTATTCCGTGTTCGCATCTCTATTTAAAAAAAAAAAAAAAAAAAAAAAATGAGAAAGGGAGTATAATAAAAACTTGTTTTTTATGGGTTAGTTATTTATCTAATACTATTGTAATTTTTGCGAAAATGCACTAGGTAAATAAGTTATTATTATACTAGAAAGCATTTATTATACCAGCATACAGCTAGGAAATAAATAAAAAAAAATTAATGAAATAGTACACAACTTTGCATATAGTTGTTTTGTACTTTAAATAATTTGAAGCTAGAAAGTATCAATTTTATTTTATGTAATACTATACAAATTTGCATGTATTAACTATTGTACTATAATGTATTTATAGCTAGTATGTAGTTTTTTTTTTATTTAAAACTATATAAATTTGTACTTAGTTACTAATGTACTATCCATACACGTTTCCCATATAAATAGCTTCGTCTCTGTGAGACTTCTATAATTTTACTTAATTGTAATACAAATACAATTAATGTATTAAATACCAGTGACATGCAGCGATAACATTACAGGATGACTTTCTCCTAAGCGTAGGTATACTTAAAAAAAATCGAAATAAAAGATATATATTTCTCGTAATATTCCTATCACAAAAATTAGTACCTACTTAATTTTTTTATTATTTCATGATATTCTGTCAAATAATTTCGATATTTCTTCCACAATATATATTTACGTAAAAGTCATTCTTCAATGTTCTCACTGCACGCGTCTGTTAAACACGTATGTTATTATTGGTTGTTTGAAAGTTGTAAATGTATCAAAATAATTAGCACCTATGCAAAAATATAGCAGAATTACATATATGAGGCAGTACAGTAAGCATATAGATAACTTGTAACGTAGAAAGAGAATAAAAAATACTTGAAGAGAATGAGTCCAACCACTATGGAGAATCGCTATAATGATCACAAAACGTGTCTATGTGTGACTGGCGAGTGTCATTATAGCAAATGTCTACAGTAAAATAATATTTCGATTGCCTGATGTGTGCCGCATACAAAGTGTATTAATTATAGTGTCGCTATTATTTTATTAACTAAACCACGTGTTCGAATTATGTCGCCGCTAGGGACAATATTATTATGATTTATGGCGTGTTTATGCTTGTTGTTTGCAAAGCAGACACTCTGTGTTTAGTGATGGAAGTTGATTGTAATCTTGACATTCAAATAGTCGCACAAGGCTTTAAATCAAGTCACTATTTCCCCCACTCGTTAAGCAAACACGCAAAGTTACTACACTGTAAGAGTTGACAAGTACTCTCCCGATACCGGAACACGGCGTTTAAAAATAATCGCTTTTAAACTTCTTTAAACAAACTAAATAAATATACCTTCGTTTAATGGTGGGTTACAACTTTAAACGATTTATGAAATGCATAATTTACTGTACAAATATTCTCAAGAACTTTCCTACATTGAGTGTTGGTAAGATCGACATTCCTGAAATTATGCGGAGCATTGGTTTGTATATTCCTGATAATTAACTTAGACAGAGTCAGCATGGATAGTTTCATATTCCAACATACAGTAATCCTAAGACAATTTGTGTATTACACTATCTAAAAGACAAGTTGTCGGGTCGAGAACTCTCACTACTCGGAATTGGGAACACAGATTGGCAAATGTAACAGTAACGGAATCTCTCATCGATGAGAGATTCTGTTACTGTCAAAACTTAAGTAATAAAATATAAAAATGTTATTTAACTCACCTACGTGATAACGTTATCTCTACAGAAAACATAGTTTTATATATCTTTCACCCAAATTATTGAACATTATTAAGGAAGAATTATACTTACTTACTCTTTAATTTGTAATGCTTGTTATTTATAAAAATTACTTTCATATATGTATTATTTTTACAAATAGTGCATTTAGGCGTATGGAAATTAAAATTAAAAATATAATAATTACTGAAATGAAAGGGTAAATTTGCAGTCTTTGAGAAATATCACACAAAAAATCACGATTATTAAGCCGTCAATGAGTACCTCCAGCACCCTCAATTAGGTCGTCGAGCGCCGCAGGTGTAGCCGGTAGTGGTAGGTGGTAGCTGGCTGTCTGCTGCGCTTGCATCACGCAACAATTTGTTTTGAATCCCGGCCGTCTACACACGCACCCGGGTCGATACCCTCCCGGCTGGCCGCCCCCAGACGCGACCCCTAATGGAGGTAGGCGCGGCGGCCACCCTGCCGAGCACCGTTGCACCGACAGCAGTGGTGGCGACTCAACTATTCAAAATAACGGAAGTTAACAAAAGCAATTTTAATTTTTTTCCCATGAGATTTTATTTATTACATTCATTCCAGATTTAAGTAACAGATGTGCTCTGGAGAATAGAGCAGTTCTGTACCGACAGCAAAAATCCACGCGGAGGCATGTTTTGTATTGAAAATATTATGGGAAATAATGTAGTTTTGAATAAATATATCATTTTTTAATAATAAAATGATAGAAGAATGAGCAGCGCGAATAGAAAACCAGATATTAATCGTTGTTCAATTATTTTATCAGCAGATGTTTTAATTATTTGCAATAAAGTTACAGTCATTTCAAAAAATTTGTGCTATAATTTTACTAAGTTTTCATGATGAAATTTCCGCATGAAAGAGCGTAGTTTTTGATTTATAAATCATTTTTATAGGATTTATTTACAGAGTAGATAGGTTAGTATTTGAAATTGAGTATAATTGAAGGCGTCCTGATAAAAAGGGTATGTATATGGTATATCAGGTCACAAAGCGATTTTATTATTATTTAAAACTGATCTATAGGCATAACACGATGCATCATACGCGGTGTTATATTTTTCATGATTTCAATTCAATCTTGCTGAAATTCGACTTCAAAAGTTAGTTAACATGGAAAAAGGATCTACTTTCATCTGGTTGTAACATATACGACGGATGCCGACAGTTAGACGATATAATTGGGATTGCTTAACAAGACGCACTATAAACAAAGATTCATGTCCATATTTCACAAGTGAATATTAGAAAGAAAAAAAACAATTTCTGGTTATTTATTTTTTATAAAGTGTTTTTTTCTATCCTGTAAAATTTTGTTTTTGCATATGGACCCTTTTTATAGGGACGCCTTCAATTATTGAAAAGATACAATATTTTTATGTATAAACAGGTTTGGGGGATTAGAAACAAAAAGGTTTCTATACAATAGACGAAATTTAGATCAACATTTTTCTGACTGATTTCAAAAGTAGAGCGGAGTTTTTATAATTAATATTCTTTTAATAAAACACACAAACAGCTTTCAAAATCATTTATTAATTGTAAAATTGACACTCTGTACCAAATTATCACATTGTAACACGTTTTAACTGTACCAAATTATCACATTGTAACACGTTTTAACTGTACCAAATTATCGTATTTTAACACGTTTAAATTTGTATTATCGTAATATGCAAAGTTGCGCTTTTACTTGTGGTTTTCAAACCATTGCTTGATAAACCTAAATCAAAAAGAAATTTTGATTCAAACACCAAACTTGAACCGACTAACTTACCTATACGCTGTTTCCTCGCAGGGAGAGGATATAAAGCCGATATGTCTTGAATTACAACTAAATGTAGGTATTATTGATGGATTAGGCATTTACATTTTAGAGAATCATAATGATAGATTATTAAAAATATTTAATTATATTCGCTGTGCTATCTCTCATTTCAGATTTTAAAAACTCAAGTAAAATATAAAAATACAACATAGTAAATATAATTGAATATTTATAGTAATTTAACTCTTACCTTATTTATTTTTATACATTACGTAAGATCGTCGTTTGTTGAAATTTCTGACTGGACAGTTCTTTAAACATAATATATATGTAATAATATCTGGTTTACCTGATCGTGCTTGATAATTCTCAGTCTTCTCTGTTGCCTTCAATGCTGATCTCATATCAACAAGATCAAGATCTCATGTTCAATTCCTTATTGTTTTTCCACTACTTCTCTCTGTGTTATGTTCTCTGAATCATCCATTCATAAAAATTTCATTGAATCATATTACTAGTAATAAAATCACTCATCATTTTTTTAACCTCGGCGCAATGAGGTAATAGATGATTAATATTGGTAACGATTGCTATATATTAAATTGAATATTTTAAAAAACAAATTTGATTCATTTTAATGAAATCACATTTTATCAGTTCCTACAAGCGAAACGCACCATAAAACTGTGTCATATTCTGTCATGTCTTTTTTGTAAATATTAAAAGTTAATGCTTGCTTGAAGCTTGGTGAATTTGAGCTTATTTTATTAATTATAAAATTATTGTTATTATTTTAGTTTTTTGGTAAGTTCATCACATTAAGAGAAATGTGAATGTATTATTTTTATATCCCCACAATTTTATTTAAAAACGAGTATTTTATTATTATTTAAATGTATGAATACAAATTTTGTTGCATATTTTTTTATTAAATACAAATCATTATATATTTACATATTTGATACTAAAAAAAATAATTTAGGTACATAAAATTGTATCATTGTACCTCTCCAAAAAGAGACTAACTCTTGTGTCTGGAGAGGGAGTTTCACTTTTATATATATAGACACATGCTTTTGAGCTTGCACATCGCGACAATCCTAAAAATCCCTTGCGGACCGATTACTACTACCCCTTACATGATTTTCATCTGACATTCTATGTATCTAACTGACGCCACGCTAACCCATGAATCATTCCTGAAAGTTTACAGTCTTCTTAATCTGTTCGTAACACTCCATAAGTAATAAAATGTTTTTTCTGAATTTTCAAATCATTTATTAGAAAATGATCACGGTTTTGATAAAAATTTAGAACTTTCTATTTTAAACATAAATAATCTTTAGTAAAGCATATAATAGTTAACAAAATGTATTATTAATAATCTATTAAATTTAACTACAAGCACAATTCTTAAAAAGTTTCCAATAATTTTGTGTAATCAAAATCTTCAGCAGTAATATTTAAAAATATTTTATCAAATAATTTAGAAACCAAAAGACATTTTTCATTTTGACATTTATAAAACACCCTGACGATGGAAAGGTTTTTCCGAAACATGTAATTGTAATTAATAAAATGTAAGTAAGATACATACAAATAATAAAATAAACTTTGAATATCTTTATTGATCATATCGAGGCCTTTATTTGTACTCAAGTCTTCCTTGGCAAAAAGTACTTTAAATATTCCCAGTTTCAATATCCCAAACCGCAACACGCGCGCACGTCCAAATACTCTCCTTTACAAATGTAGATGAAGTACGCTGAGGAAATATAAAAACCTTCATCAAAGTTGAAAAAAGCTCTGTCGATCATCCTGAAGTTCCCCTCTAAATGCCTCACCTAAACCGAATCCCCAAAGCTGTGGCAAAAAAAAAAACATTGAAAAAAGCCGACACTTTCTCTTAAATTCACATTTAAATCACAGCGGAAAATCCTTATCAAGCTGACGTCTACCGCGCGCCCATGTCAGTGCGGCCATACACGCGGATACTCCTGTCTGTGTGAAGGGTTTAGGGAAAATTGTGTGCCGCCCGCCTCCCCTCCCATTGTGCCAACATCTGTGTGGCTATTGAGCAAACATTCTATCGGAACTCTTTCTATGGCACATTCAAGTGGCGGGCGGTAGGTGTGCTCCAAGATGGCAGATGAGTAGTTCGCGCGGCATTTTCGCATCGGGCAAATAAATAAAAGGGTACACTTACGGTTCAATGAACTAATAATGTAATTGAAAACTGAATCGTCTAGGAGCGTTCACGATTTTTTTATAAAATTATTTTCACGAAGCCGTTTGAATAAAACATTATATCGGCGATCCCTGCGACTACTATCGAATCTGTAAAAATTCGTTTTTCATTCTATTACCTAAAACTGTCTAATTTACTCTCTATTTTCGGATATCGTTAAAAAGTTGTATATATTTACTTTTATTGAAAAGAAAATACACCTTTTTCTGTAACCTGATCCGATTAACAAAGTAAATTGGGTAGAAGATAATAAAGCGAAAATATTTATTTTTTCAAATTCGATACTTCACATAAGGACGATTTATTAATTGATTTATGACCAGGTAAGAATTAGCGGCGGGATTGTATTATGTACTATAGAAAGAATTATTTTAAAAAAATCTAAAATACCTAAATAATAAAATATACGATAAAGTAAATTAGGAGCACTCAAAATGTTTAAAAAGCAATAACTATTCTGAATTTTCTAATCAACTTTTGGAAACAAATCATCCTTTTGATATTGCCAGGGGTCGTGGCTTTGGAAGACAAATGAAAATACTGGAACAAGTCACTTAACACGAATCAAACTTAACGCCATTCTTTAAATTACACTATTTGACTTAATTGATTATCTCTCCCTTTCAACCGTTCACATTAAAATCACCATAAGTAACCTTAGTTTCTTCCAAGAACATGTTCTATATTTAGAGATTTTTAACCGATCCTGTCTGTACATAAAATTTTAGATTTTAAAACATTTACTTTTAAAGTGTTTTAGTTTTGGAAGTAACATTTCCCTTATTGAGATACATAACTATGGGTAACTAGTCTCACTAAAGTAGAAATAAAAGTCATTCTATTCCGGTTGGTTCTGTATTCTCTCCATATAAAATGTACATGCAGTGTGAATGATTTACCGACTCAGTGTCAGTATTCTGACTACTCCTGGTGAATGTAACTAATTCTTCGTGGGCATAAATCCTCGGGACATGCAACTAGAATTCTAGATTAAGAAAGGAATTTAAGAATACCTGCTACAAATCCGCCTTTTTAAAATTTATTTGGATCGTTTAGGTCATCTCGTTTCTAGAATCGTATAATAGTAAATTTTCTTGGCTGGTTAGTTTTGCGTCAGTTAGTCCTAAAAAGGACCGTTGTTTCAAACAGATCACACTGTTCATCTTCTAGGCGGGTGACTTGTCACTGAAGTGTCGCTCTTACACGTTCGTGAAAACACGTTGTTTATGACCGACAGTTTAGAGACAAGATTAAATTTAATTAGAATAATTTAGTAATATTTCGTTTGCGTTACTTCTTAGAATTCTGTCTATTTTTGTTTTTGATGGGGAAAAACTCATTAGCGCCGAACAGAATCCCTCAAAAACAGACAGAATTCTATGAATAATGCAAACAAAGTACTACTGAATTATTCGAATTAAATTTAAATTTATAGCATTTAATTTAAATTTAGAATTCTGTCTGTTTTCGAGGTGTTTGGCATTTGGTCGGCAATAATGTGTTTTCCCCCCTCAAAAACAAAAACAGCCAGAATTCTAATAACTTGTGCATATATAAATATACAGGTACAGCGTTCCCACGACAACAAAGGAAAATAAAAAGATGCTGACAAGGTATTTAATACACGGGTTTTTGCATACGTCTAGCTGCGTTCGTTCCCTCGCCGTCATCTATCGTAGCACCTGGCAACTACTGTAGCACCCGCTACGCAGTACGTTCACTCGCCTCAACCACAGGTCACGCTGTCCGAAACTACAATCTCTACGCCGCTCATCTCATTCCTCGCTACGACTCCAGTCTACAATCACTCACTCTAGGACCGTCTATAAGGGATTCAGAAGAACCAAATATAGAAAGAATAGTAAAAACGAAAAATTGCGATAAAAATAAACCAAGTAAAGAAAAATATTAAATGAAACAATATAAATTAAACAAATTTAGCTACTTTAGTGTCATGAATTCACACCTATACTCTTTTTCTACCCATGAGTCTCTGACTCTTATAATGAAGTAAGAAAGGGATGTGTCTTTATTTTTTTATTTTATTCATTATATCACTTTTTGTAAAAATAAAAAAATTAATAATAAAAAATTAAATTAGAAAAAGACGATGCAGCAGGTAGACATACAGTTAGACAGGAATAGCAATTTTTTTATTGATATTGACATTGACAGTTGACATGGCCTATAATTATGTGAATATCTCTGTTAATATACAAAACGCAGAGGTCATAATGTATGTATTCTTTCGTTAATATATTTAAAAAACAATAAAACTCAATAAAATAATTACAATATATAAGAGTGTTTACCAGACACAACAATATAAAAGATTTTCTCGAAAAAACTGCCGTTAATTTGTCAATACGTTTATGTATTGTATGGGGATGTGGTGCGGGGAGCGCAGTACGCAGAGCACAGCGTAGTGCGCAGGGCACCGGATTGCCGACCTTCGCTTTAGTAGAGCTGCGCAACTGGTTGGGTCAGACGTCTTTCACGAGTCTTTATGCTGTCGTCTGTGATGACCAATATTTTTTATTCATAATTTTTCGAACTTTTACACAATAATTGATACTTGATACATATTTTCACTTGTATCAACCATCATTTTGATGATTAATATAAGGAAAACATTCTTATTTATCCGACTTAAAAATCGAAAAAAGTTTACATGTGCATTGTACCCTCAGTTTACAGCACCGAAAAGGGTTTTTTAATTTTAGCGCCGTATGGGAAAAGTTAATAGAGATATTTCCCCATTTCATAGATACATCTAAGTAATATGTATCACATCAATAATCCCCCCCACTTACATTACGATTTATTGAGTTTTTATGCCGTGTATATTTATTGCTCCAACGTTCAGTTTCGTTTCATACACTTGGGCCGTAAAAATAAAAGTAACTTGTTGATATCGCGTGACAATAACCATTAGCAACTTTAAGTCAAATAAAATTCATCGCGCTTATTTATATCTGCACAGACGTAAGAACTTTTTTTACGCTACAATAAACCAAGAGGCCTAGTTACTGCAGAAAAATGCATCTTAAAAATACTCAGTCTTGATAAAATCATATAGATATGCTGTTCTCGTCGAGAGTCGAACCCGGAATCTGAGGTCTGAGAATCAAGTGTCTTGCCAATTGGTTCGCAGTGTACTTACGGGTATGTTGAAAATAGATAGTACTGTGAATATTTTTAATAATTCTTTATACTTAGTAGTCAACCTAGACACAAAGTATTCATAAGAAGTACAATTTTAACTTTTACAAGTAGAAATAGCATATATTAGATGTATTCAAAGGCAAAAATGTGTCATTTGAAATTTAACACATATTTTAATAAATATGCAAAAAAAAAATATTTGTTCCCCATGTTTTAAATATTTATTTTTATAGTGTGTCTTAGATACTGGTACGTAAATCACATTTCAATTTAGATCGTAATATAACAATATTATATTTAAAAAAAAAACATATTATTATTACTAAATATTATTAGCGATCACAGTTTGTGCATCTCTACAAAATTAAAAAAAACTATAGTTCTCGGTACAGCGACTGTTAAAAAATATTTTTTCTCATTTTAATATTTTTTTATAAAAGCGTGTTTTAATTTTTTATCTATAATATAATTTACTTACTTCTTTTTACTCAGCTTGTCTGTTGTCTGCCGAAAAAACTTTGGATCGATTTTTAACCCTTTTTCCGTGATCTAATCGAGCTGAAACAAATGATCTAACAAATTTTCGTTATAAAAAATTTAATAATTATAGCATAATTTTTGGATTTATCGAAATTTTATCGATGTACATATTGTTTCATTATCGAGCCCGACGCGTGGAGTAGGCAAGAAACCTGTTTCAATGAGAAAGGGAGTATAATAAAAACTTGGTATTTGTGGGTTAGTTTTTTTTTTATTGTGCTTCAAATTGTATCTTGTAATCAATTCGAACTTCAAAACTCAAATGGCACTTTTATAATAATACAAATCAATGGATGTTACCGGCTTGTACTTGTCCATACAAGTATTGTATGGACAAGTACAAGCCATAAAGACTTATTAGATAACGTGCCAGCATTTTAATTAATTTTTTTGATTGATTACTATTTGTCCAGAATATGTCTCTCTGCCAAATTTTGTAAGGATTATTGAACGTCAGAACAGACAAGTGCAGCTAAATACAAATAGGCGGAAATGAAGTATAATATATTTATAAGAATAATGTTATTTAACTGATATTTGTGAACTTTACTCTTCACACATAGATATTAAAGAAGAGAAGAAGGTAGGTGGAATGAATAAATTAGACGTGAATACAATGCTGGCTGTAGTGTGGTAGATAGAATAAAGAAAGGAGTGCATGAAAGATGGTTTGGTCATGTGGAACGTATGAACGAGGAAAGAATGGTTAAGAAAATATATGAGGCGAGTGTTGAAGGCAACAGAAATAGAGGGCGTCCGCGAAAGACCTGGCACGATCAGATACAATAAGTGTTTGAGGATGGCCCCGTTAAAAGCCGCAACAACCGTAGAACGTGTATGAGAAGATGTATGAATGTGGCCGAAGCCAAAATGGTGTGCCAGGATAGAAGAGCGTGGCGTTCAATCCTATCTGCCTACCCCTGCGGGGAAATGGCGTGATGGTTAGTTAGTTAGTTAGTTAAGAAGGTAGAAGAGAAATATTAAAGAGTATTATTAATTAGGGACAAGAAACTGGATTCTTCTGCATACGAGATATGACGATTGAATTCCTGGAAATAACCTATAAAAATGTACATTTTGTACGTGTACGAGTGGATACCGATGCTTTCAAAGAACTTATCTTTTGTATCTATACTCTGACTTATACGGCATTCCCACGTATGGAAAAAGGCTTGAATTTTTTCCGAAATACTATTGAATACCTGTCTCTCTATTGGATACAAGACATATGAGAAAATTTTCATTCATTTAGTGAAACTTTTAATTTTATAAATAGCCTGAAATGAAAACTAGCTTTTAGAGAAATAGGTAAGAAAATGTAATTGAATAGCCGCTTTCTTGACCAGAAAGTCTTTCATAGTGAGCGCATTACGGCAGCTTTAAATTTACGTAAAAAATACTCACGCGATAGACACATTTGATACTTGATTGTCGTGAGCAATATTGACGACTATGCAGCCATTCCTGGAATTAAATTTTCCTAATTCTCGTACATTCTCGTACATAAAAAAATGTAACCAGTAATATTATCTTCTTCTTCAAATATAGCAAAATTATTTTGTGGTGACAATTATAATTTATATAAAATAACTTTGTAAACACCACTTTTTATTGAAAAAAAAATTCAACTTGTTTCGAATGGCTTCTTCGTCAGGATAAAAAAAATAAAATTTGAAAATCGAAGTATAGATCAAAATATTAAAAAGTTATACATGGAAAATGATAATATTAAGTACCTACTTAACATGAAAATAAATTAAAAAGATAACTATTTGCAAAAAGGTCATGATTATTTATAACATTCAATTTACTATTAACACTCTTTCTTATTTCCAAAAGAGTGTTAATAGTAAATTGAGTGTTATAAATAAATAATCAGGTCCTTTTTGCAAATAGTTATCTTTTAAATTAATTGTCATGTTAAGTAGGTACTTCATATTATCATTTTCCATATATAATTTTTTAATATTTTGATCTATACTTCGATTTTTAAATTTTATTTTTATTATCCTGACGATGAAGCCATTGGCTTCGAAACATGTTGAATTTTTTTTCAATAAAAAGTGGTGTTTACAAAGTTATTTTATATAAATTACAGTAATATTATGTTTTATAAAATGTGTGCATTCGTCTAAAAATTATTTGATCATTTTATTTTATTCTAGAACGAACATCATTATCATCATTTAATTAATTCTGAATACCCTCTCCTAATTTATCTTTTATTTTAGTCCCTGTATATCTGCAGAATTTTATGATTTCATCAATTTAGCTGATTTTAAGGCGTTTGATTTCTCCCGGAATCAAATAAATATTACTTACATTGAGTGTATAAATTTACAATATTTTTCGCACTTAGTACGTAACAGTAAATACGATTGTAAATCAAAATTAAAAAAAAAAAATTTATTACAATTGCCATCATGATTATTGATATCAAAACAACCTCCTTGTGTGATTTTATACCTTTGTACATTCTAGTTCCACACTACAATAATGTGGATACGAGCGGCTCCGTCTGAAACGATTTTAATAGATACTACGGGTATAGACGATGCGTGTAGACCTCTTTCCATTTAAGAAAGGCAATCGAATTTTGTGTGTAAGCTGAGCGTACAACACACATTGTTTCGACGTGTTGGTGTGTTTACGGCTATAAAGAGCAAACAACGAAACAATGTGTTTATAATAAACGGCTTAAACATACTAATTCGATTGTCTTTCTTTAATGGAAAGAAGTCTTCCAACTACATGTTGACTAAAATCGAATTGATGATTTAAATAATTATTTAATGACAATATTTGATGATAATATGTTTTTAAAAATGTATCGGCCCGTCGTGCCTGCTTTTGTGGTAATTTTTTTTAATAAAATAAAATGGAGTAATCATTATTCTTATCCAATATATTTTTGCATAATCACATTGAAATATTCCATTAATAGAACTTATACAACTTCACCTGTCGCTCAATTGCTTTGTTCGCTGTTTCGTTCGTGGGCCCGGCACGTCCCTCACAATTGTTAAAAAAATGTAAGGATATCATTTTGATTTGTAACGAGTCCTTTTTTTACCTTTTTGGAATTTTCCCCATTTTCGTTACAATTTGTTCCTATCACCGAACCTTTGATCAATTTTAAAACTCATAAATGCCAAATGACACGCTTTGTTGAAAGTACAATTGTGAAAATTATAGGATTTTAAAAACGAGCCTCATTCATAATTTACATAGCGAACAAAAGCTCATAAATGAGATTCCACATTTTATCACTTGCTGAAAAAGCTTTCGGCGCTGGGAGGAAAACGAATTTCAAACAAATTGTCCCTTACGATATAAACCATTTTATATTTTTATAACAACTGCGTCAAGACTTCATTTAAGTGATTTGTGTCTAAAATTCAGAATTTTGGTGGACATTAAATCCTGTTCAAAAATCAAGATAAAAGTGTCAGAAAATTTGTCATGGATAGAGTTATTAAAATTTTACGTGAATAATATTGTCTTGAATTTGCGACGGTGGGAGATGGATATTTTATTTATTAATAAAGTCACTGGATATTAAAACATCAGATATTTTATACCGTATATATTAAGATTTGATTCTCGGCGTTTCACTGGAGTCATATCATAGATAATATTGATAACACGCTAACGATACCTAGCATAGAAGGAAGCAATACACCTCCACGCATTGCATACAAGTGGAGTGTCCCTAAGAGACAAAATAAAATGTTCACGCATTCGTAGATGCCCGGGTGTCAAAGACGTCAATAGCAAGACGAAGGAAAGACAATTGAGATGGTGAGGCCTCGTCGGACGCAGAGCATCCGATCACATTGTTAACCAGGCAGTTTACATGTATCTCTCCCGAATTACATCTAGAGGAAGTACAAAAAATTCATGGGTGGTACAAAGGGAAAGTCAGATGCAGAGGCATGGATTGGATGACGCTATCCAGGACGGAAGAACGTATAGCCTAAGAACGAAGATAGCTGACCCCAAACCGTCAACAGACGACAGTGAGTTGGAATGAAGCTAGGGTAAAGAGGAAGAAGTATGAATGGAGAAAATAATTAGCGATAGAGCATTCTCCTGATCATACTGTGATATGTTGAGAATCGAATCTCAATACTTATATACGATTCGTATAAAATATTCATTATTTTAATATCTAAATATGTCTAACGATCGTAATCATATATAACCAAAATCTTTAAAGTCACTGTACACAAACTTTAGCTATTTCGTAATTCGCACTAATTTATATCCGTTGGAAAGCCCTCTTCTCTCACTACACTTATATTCGTCGCCTAGAATATTCCACTCATATGTGGAACATTTTATTCCACCATGCCGTTTGCCGATTCTCAGGATTCATAGTTCACTTCTATGGTATTCGCCAGCTGCCTCACAAAGGCTGTCTGCTACTGCGCACTTTATAGGAATTGTTTTTCTAGAATCTTCACGCACATTTCCGTATTTTCTACCATTCCTAATTTATTCCAGACTTGTGCGGTTCTGCAATTACCCGATTATATGCAGTTTCCCTGATTCATCGTCATCTCATGGCTAGGATCCAGTGGTTACCTTCAAACGCAGTTGTTTTTGCCATTGCCAGGTACCCTCAAATGAAGTCTCACAGAGACGTAGCTATTTAAATGGGAAATTAGGAATGGAAGTCTTTTGGGTGTTTATAAGGCTGCGACCTATCGCATGGCTGGCTTAAGTGATCACTTTATATTGTGTAACGTTCACCAATTCCACTCATGATTGACCACCACACAACTTCGAAAAATTTGATATGTGTGTATCAGTCAATCAGTGTCACTTGGCGTGTTAGCACCCGAATGGTTATTACGAGTATGTATTTAAATAATGCATGTTTATTATTACTCCCTTTATATTAACTCGTGGCGGCTGCTTGCTTGCCGTCAACAAAAACTTTTGATCGATTTTTGACCCTTTTCCCGTGATCTAATCGAGCTGAAACTTGGCAAGCAGACTCGTGGCGACGATCAAGAAGATCTATCAAATTTTTGTTAAAAAAATTAATAATTATAGTATAATTTCGGATTTTTAGAAATTTTATTGGTTTTTTCAAATTGCAATCATTAAAAAAGTTTGATTAGCAACGCCGCGGCGGACCGATAACGTCGCGGAATATTTTCTAAATTTCAATTACTCCGTTGGTACAATAGGTAGGGGAAGGTGGTGTCAATAGTAACAGGTGTCGATTGTAACAGTCGCCGTATATTTTTAAATATTGGTCATTTAATGGGACAAGCAGTACCGTCTATTAGACGGGATCAATAGCTATCAAAGAACGCCATTTTTCGTAAACATCAGTTTGAAAGTATCGGTATATTGGATATCATCGTATTTCGGCCTAGTGAAGTAAAAAAATCACTAAATAGTCATCTTTTTGTATTCGTCATATTGTAAGTATTTTTTATTGTTTTATTGTGTGTTAATATTCAGAATATTGTTTATTATCATGATGTGTATATATTTTAACGTTTTTTTTTTATAGTTTAAGATAAAACATAACCTTAATGCAATGTGGCGAAAGGTGTCAATTGTAACAGTGTAAAGGGTGTCAATTGTAACATGTTACAATTGACACCTTCGAGACAATAATGCAATGTAATAGGAAGTTAATGTCATTTTGGGTTCCTGATTGTTAAAAATGGTTAAACCTAGAGAACGAAAGACAAATAGGGGAAAAACATCCAAAGAAACCTTTGAGAAGGCACACTTTTATAAAAGATTTTATAAAAAAATGGAAACGTGTCAATAAGAAAAGCAGCCAAGCATATCGAAATATGACACGTATCTCCTCATAGATACATGGAACGCATCAAAAAAGTCTACTTTCATTCCTCTTTTGCCAATTCCAGGCTTCACTTCCATACATCAGGGTTGGCACTAGAACGCTATCATGTACCGCTAGTCTTGCTTCCTTTGACAGATTCTTTTTGGCCATAATTGCATGAGGCTCATGCCTACACGAGGCGAGTGTTGAAAGCAATAGGAATAGAGGGCGTCCGTGAAAGACCTGGCACGATCAGATACTACAAGTATTTGAGGATGGCTCTATTTAAAGCCGCAAACAACCGTAGAACTTGTATGAAAAGATGTATGAATGTGGCCGAAGCAAAAGTGGTGTGCCAGGATAGAAGAGTGTGGTGTTCAATCCTCTCTGCATACCCCTGCGGGGAAACGGCGTGATGGTAAGTTAGTTTGTTAGTCAAAATAAATTATCAACAACTATTACTCCAATAACATCAACAACTCAACTCTGACATATCCCACTGGTTGGGATGAAGTTGGTATGGCTTCGAAAGATTAGCTGATTGCATTTATCAGAAGGAATCCTTCGTATTGAGTAACAAAGCTGCAAAAAATAAGCAAGGTAAAAGAAGAACAAAAACTTGTATAATAACCGAGAAAAAAGAAGAAACTGATGATGCTTTATGTTTAATTTGTACCAAACCATATTCAACAAGCAAAGAGGGTTGGATCCAGTGTTCCTCCTGTAAATTATGGGCGCATGAGAATTGTGCCCAAACCAAACAATTAAATTATGTGTTTCAATTGTGAATCTGATAATGATTGAGCAATTTGAACTACTTTCACGGTATTTAAATTATTTTAGGGAAGCATATGAAATTAGATTTTTTTCTAATTATTTTATAAATTTTGGTTTTTATAATTAGATAATTTGTTTTGTTTTTATGTATCTTACAACTTTATAGTCATTTAGTACATAAAAATATACCTTATAAAAATAAGTAGTTACATTATGTTTTGTGCGACTTATGTTACAATTGACACCACGAGTGTTACTATCGACACCACTGTGGTGTCAAATGTAACAGTTTTCTTCTTTTTTTAATTTTCAAATAAACAAAAATTCTTAATACCTTCAATTTTTTTAACCATACACTTAGTTCCTAAATATATGGAAGTGCTTTGAAAAAAAAAATCAGGTAATTTAACCGGTTAATTATTTTGTTATAAACCAGAATGTCTATTTTGTTACTTTTGACACCACCTTCCCCTACATCACTACGAATTTCGAAAATTTACAAAACAATTGGTTCACAGATGAAATCAAATAATAATTTATTTCTTTTAGATTTCTGCTTAGTTTTGAAGAATTCTACATTACTCAAATCTGATTCTGACTAAATCATTTGACGCTGGAAATTCATAAGGTACGATATTGATGATAATTGAATCTATCAAAATCTTGACATCTCAAAACATCTGACATTTTAGAAATATATTAAATTTCTGTAAGTTTAGTGTTATGTTATATGTTTTAGTTCGTCTTTAATTATTGTTATATTTTACAAAGAAAGGGAGTATAGTAAAAACTTGGTTTTTATGGGTTACTTTTTTTATATTCCGAATACCAATGGTTTTTGTTGATGTAGAGAACCTATCAAAAATAATGGATAAATACAAAAAAAAAAATTGGAAAAAATTAAAAACAAGAAACAAATTTCAACCCACGAAATATAGAGATACTTAAATTTAGAGTTATTAAACTCTTTGACAACCTCCCTCTAACAATCAGAAAACAATTTGAAATAAAAAAAACAGTATAAAGGTATCTACTAGACACATTAAATGATAATGAGATACTTGTAAATATCTGTTCACTCTAAACCCGTACCTTTCGCTCCAATATTAACAATAATAACAATAAAATTTCATAGCGTTTTTACTATACATGTATATACGAGTATTATATTACTTTGTTTTGAATCAATGTTTTATTCAATTTAAATTTGTATTATTTGGATAAAGTGAATTTTTATATTTTATATCTGCAAAATTTTGCAAATCCCGGATAATTTCTGCAAAATAAATGGAAAATAATTTCAAACTCAACTTCAAATTCGAAAAAAATCATAATAATCGCGCACAGGAAAACAAATACCAAAATAGTGGGAAATGTGTCTCATAAATATTCTAACTACTTTCAAAATTAGCTAAACGCTTGTGTTATGAAAATGAGAACAACATACTGGTGCCCTGGTAAGGAGCTCGAAACTCCGACTCCTGGATCACTAGGTGAGATTCATAACCACTACACCAACATACTACCTACTTAATGTTAATTATTTTAAGTTTTCTTCTATAATAATAAGCTACTCTATTATGTTTAGTCATGGTCGAAATAAATTTATTAATTAATGTAATTACTTCAAAACAGGGCATTCACTAATAGCGCGATAACACTGATGCAAAATTTACACACATCAAATTATTAAAATGGTGAAAAAATAATACAATCATACAAAGTTGAATGGCACTGAGCTACTATATTGACTATATAATAATAATAATAATATGTTTATTCCAGCGTGACCAGGTTGTTTGTGCAAGAGCTGGTCCGCAATATAAATAACAAGATAATATTATAAAATTAATATTATAATTTATTTTTTTTTATAAATCGGGTGTTTATAAATTAATTTGTAATGATTGTGATTATTTTTATATAGGAAAAACGTGTAGAAATTTTGAAATTAGAATTAAAGAACACTTAAGGTGTTTAAATAGTAATAATTATTCTGAATTTGCTAACCATCTTTTGGCTACGGGTCATTCTTTTGATATTAATAAGGGTTTACAAATTTTACATACAAATTATACAGAATCACTATTTGATAAATTAGAAATTTTGGAAATAAGAAAGAGTGTAAATAGTAAATTGAATATTATAAATAATCAGGTCCTTTTTGCAAATAGTTATCTTTTAAATTTATTTTAATATTAATTAGGTACTTTATATTATTATTTTCCATAAATAACTTTTTAATATTTTGATCTATACTTCGATTTTTAAATATTATTTTTGTTTTCCTGATGAAGAAGCCATTGGCTTTGAAACATGTTGATTTTTTTCAATAAATAAGTGGTTTAAACAAAGTTAATTTATATTAATTATAATATTATAAAAGTTATAGTGAAGCAGAAAAAGAAAAATAATATACAACATGTCACGTAATTGCCGCAAACCCTTTACAAATACTTTCCTATGAATCGGCTGATGGATCGATATCTGACATTTTTAAATTTTTAAATACAGCTTAAATATTGTTTATTAAAAAAATAAGTTATCTTCATTTTTGGACAAAAAATATGGTCACTCTACAGGACGACAGAGCAAGTGTGTGCGTCGCAGATCTTGATCGACGATACATGATTAATAATTATTAAATGTTCGAAAATAAACTTACAGATTAAATTACGCTCATATGTAAGTCTTCTTTTTATAACACTTTCAAAATGTCCACCACCTTGGTCAATGCACTGAGATGCTCGTTTTCGTAATTGTCGCTTTAGGGCCGGTTGTTTCAAGTTGGATCAAAGTAAAAGTTCGTAAAGCATAGATTTTTTCGTTCTCCACCAATCAAACATTCCGTTTCCGTTATTATCTATACTTCAAATGAACTTTTAGCCTTAGTTTATTCAGAACACTTTTCACTGTTTGGAAGGCGGCCACTATTTTATGTTTTACATCTTCGACACTTGTCGTCTCGTTAAAATACACTAAATATTTAATTCTTTTCATTTGAATATTGATTTAATTCTTCTAATATTGAAAAAAAAGGCATTGCGATCGAAAATTCTTTTCTTTTTAAAACACGACACAAAAACAAGCCGATGGCGATGTAGGTGCGACTAATTATTTTTATTTGAAAATGTCGCCGAGTTTGCAAAGCGAAAAGCGAAAGTATTGGGCTGTCATGGTGTTTATGCAAAAAGAAGGGAGACAATAATACTTTGGTGACCTTGAACTACGTTTCACATTGATCTCGAAGTGACAGTTGTTCTTGGGTGATAATGTTTTTTTTTATTTATTTAATTAATAATATATATAATATTTTATTACAAAGATACCTTGAAAATATTTACAATTCTTTTTTTTTGTATGTATATACCTCACCAAAAAGAATTACGATTCCTGTGTGTGGTGAGGGATAACCACTTACAATCATATAGGTAGGTAATCTAATTTATTAGACAATGAGAAAATCTGCGTTTTTACAACTTCACGTGTTTTATATTTTATTTTCGTCATATTATTTAGTTGACAAAAAAATATTTATTATATATATTTATTATTTATAATATCTAAAAAAATTCGAAATACTTTAATATAATCTTTTATTGTTCCGGTTAATCCGCAACCTCATTAATGCAACCCCGGAAAATCGTGATTCTACTGTATTATGATGCTCACTGATACTTATAAATGAAACTGTTTTCAAAACTTTTTATATTAACAAAAAATATTCAAAAAAGCTTGTCGGAGGTTATGCTTTCCCCTGTGAAATGTCTTTACAATTTGCCAAGCCGTTGAAATAACTCCTCGTAAAAACACCTTTTGTTTTTATCACACGACATGTCCAAATTGGTTTAACTTTACAATTAACATGTTTCCAACTGTTTCATATTCGGAATATAAAGCTACCGTATAATAACATGGCGGCACAACTCCAATAACAATTTAACAAGTTACGCATCTAGAAAATGTTAATGTAACCGTAACAAAAACAGTGATCCGAGCTCTGGAGAAAACTCAAACAGCACTTTTCTCTAAGTGAATTCTATTAACTTTCGTAATAAGCAATATTTATTAACCTAAGACATTATTAAGAACAAATATCTACATAAAATGTATGAACTAACTTACAAAAAAACAATGTTCCAAAAATAAAAATGAAATTAAATAAGATATGTGAATCGAAACAGGCATAATTTTATGATATAAATATGAAAAAAATAATGCATTCATTTTTCACATGTTCATTTTTTAAAAACCTTCTTTAGATGCGTTTTTCTTCATCGTGAGTAAATTTTTAAAATTAAACGCGCGATAACACATGCGTTTCATTAATTAATCTTAAAATTTTAATTTGGGTTTTAGGAATTTAAATTAGTTTATAGTACCTACCTTTTTAATTATTTATTTATACCTACCTTTTAAGCTAGTGCTATAGCTGCGTACTTTCTTTCTACTTTATATTATATTTATCTTTTTGTATTGTGCCATTGCTATGTATTTGCTTTCTACTTAATATTATAATTTTTTTGTTTGTATTCCTCGGGCATTCGTAATGTAATAATTTTTAGATATTTTGTTAGAAGTGTTTATTCGTTTAATGTACACATTACCTTTGTAAAAGCCCTGTTGAGGTGTAGAGCGTTAATAAATAAATAAAATAAAATAATCATATTTCTAAAAGATGAAATCACTAATATTAATTAATTATACATAATAATAATAAGCATAATAATAATAATTAAAGCGTGCAGCGTTTAAACTGGCCCTGAAAAAATGTCAGAAGGAAGCAGAGCAAATACAGATGGATAAAATAGCTAGGGACCTAGATAATCGTGACTTCAGACAGTTTTGGAATAAATCGAATAAAAATTGCAATATGCGGTGTAAAATTCCAAGTAACATAAATGGAGAAACGAATCCCAAAGCAATCGCAAACATTTTCGCAGACCATTTTACCACCCTAACTCCGACCTCTCTGATCTCCTCGAGTGGACCGCCAATTAATCCAACAACAACTGAAGGTAATGGACTTTCAATTACTGTGAACATGGTCAATACCGCCCTGAAACATATGAAAGCTGGTAAATCGGCAGGCCACGACGGACTAAGCATTGAACATGTCAAACACGCGGGAGGACCAATTTTACAGCTCCTGGCGAGGTTGTTTACTGGCATTATAAAGAATGGGCAATTACCGAGTAATATGACGAGGACCATAATTACACCCATTCTTAAATCCAAATTATCGGACTCAACCTCCCACGAGAGCTACAGACCAATCTCGATTGCCACAACCATCGCGAGATTATTCGAACGCGTGCTGCTAGATCAGGTCGAATCCAGCATGGAAACTAACGACAACCAGATGGGTTTCAAAAAACAGACCTCTACCGACGCTGCAATATTTACTGTAAAACGGACACTGGAGTACTACAGAAACAAAAAGACTACTTCATACGCATGTTTCCTAGACTTGAGCAAGGCTTTCGACAGAGTTTCTCACCCTTTACTTTGGGCAAAACTCAGGGAAAGAGGCATACCATCGGAGGTAATACGTATTGTAACGTACCTACCTGTACACCTAAGCTAAATACCTAACTATAAAGTTTAATAATATAAGTTTTACGAAAGGCCCAAAGCTTGAGACTTTAAGCTACCGAATTGAGCTTTATTACGGCTTTTGGGACTTTTAAGCACACACTTTATGCTTTAAGCTACTAGATGAAAACTTAAGTCGAACTTAGAACTTCGGAAGTATATTTACATGAAAGCTAATATTATTTTTTTTTTTTGTTAAGAATTTATATTTTCAAAATTGGCCAGTCGTGATCTATCTAGTGGTTAGGAAAATTCCCCCTCCGTTGTGTCCGTAGCTATCCAAAATTCTTTTGATACGTGGTGAAATTCGTATTCTTATTAACGCGACTAGACTAATATAGAACGAATTCTTACCTAACTATGGAAATAACAAACGCACGTAACTAATCCGTACTCGTCCTTCTAGAAACCGCTCTAGAATTCTACAGTTTCGCCTATATGAGAGATAGCCGATATCGTCCACGTCCGGAGTTGGCCTAAAAGCCAATTATATGCGGCGTAGCCTAGGAATAAACGCTAGTAGCAAAACTCCCTTACATTGAACCGCCATAACTATAATACCATCGGGGTTAAAATACTGTAATATAAAACAATACAATCGTTGCCAAGTTAACGGCATACGCTAAAGATTCCGCCCGCATTGATTATCAACATCTCATAATAGCAGCTTAGAACAGTGTCAGCACAACCACATGCGGCACCCATTTATGACAGATTTACAAGATATAATAGCATACGTTATATTCAAAACACAAGTAAGAAACCTACCAACAGCGCATCCCACGTTGTCCGATCTGCTCAATCTGTTCATAGTACATAGTGGAAAGAGTAAACATATATTTATTCACAACAACTAGGCGCAACAGAGGCTCAGGGCAAGCTTTGTCTGACATTATCGCAGCCCGAGATTCTAAGGGAATGGAAGATACAGATTTGTAAGTGAAATTTAAGAAGTGTCTAACCACTTCTGTTCAAACGTGGATTCTAGATGCCCCCCCCCCTGTAGGGGGGAGGGGGATGCGGCCCCAGAGCATCGCCGCATCCGGTGGTTAACTCCTGTTTAGACATAACCTCCCACACTAAGCTGCAGACCAAGATCAAGCCGAGACTCTATTGCTCCTGCTGGAATCCCCGAAGTCCTCGCTTCCCGGCGACAAACATATCAGGAAAAAATCCCGCGTCTGATATTAAGGTTTGTATATTGTCCCGCGGGGCAGTCAAATTGACTGGTGTATATGATGAGGATCCCACGTTGCGGCTACATGAGCCGGATTATTATGATGTTTACTGCTGATTAAAGGGATGAATGAACTAACTGGGTGACTGGAAAAGACTCTCCCTTGAGCGCGTCAGTCAGAGCCATGTTAGCATCGCCAAATATAGTTGATGTGATTGATCCCACGGTGTAGTCTTATTGACTAGAGATATTAAATGATGGTAAAACAGCATGATTATTACAGTTGATTGTGAAGTTCCTGATATGTTTCTCGCTGGCCGGGACGGGAGAACCCCGAAGGTCTCTGTATACAGCAAGTTAGAAAAGGTGGTGACTGATGAGAATGATGGTGTTAGTAATGCCATCGCGCTCCTGAATGCGGTCCCGATCATAAAAGTTGATTGTTAAACTGCTGACAGATCTCGTTCATTAAAGCGGTCCCGAGCATAAGTATTGATTGTCGAACTGCTACCTGCGTCTTATAATTTCTCGTTCATGAGGAACGTCCTATCTCGTCCTTGAGTACGGAGTTATTACATTCACATACATTCATAACCAGAGCCCGAGCTCGTCGCACAAAGGGGACTGAAAAGACGTGAGAGGTTCTTCCCCTTAGATGTTAAAGGGGTAACCGCATCAAGACCTTCAGACCATCCTGTAATTCTTGGCTTTAAAACCCAGTAACAACCGGGTAGATACAGTTAAGATGGCCCTACCTAGTCCCTGACCTAAGGTGTCTCCCCCAATCTAATCAGACTCCATAGCCGAGAACGCGCGCTCCGACATTCGACCCTGTCTTGCCACGCGAGTAGATCCAACTTCATCTTTTTCCACAATCGAAATTCTGCCTCCCAAGATCACGGGGCGTGAAAGACGTACAACTCCTCGCCTCCCGACCCTGAAGAGACGAACTTCCCCATTCGGTTCTCGTTCATTATCCCATTTATAATCCCCGCGTGCCTAACCTTAAGAGTCTAGCGCCGTTGATAAGATCGCATTATGCTACGTTGGAAGTTATTATTGCACAACCGGACGAAATGCCTATTTCCCGCGATCCTATTCAATTTGTAAAACGCAATAATATGTATTTATTTATGTTAGTAAAACGTTTGAAATGCAGAATGCACGTATGATGACCTCGCTTCTATCCTAAAGATAATTAAGATATAATCCCGACGTTACGTCCCGACATCAGTACTAATTTGTTTCCGCGTCCGTTACCGTCGAACTCTGAACCCACGTAATGAAATGAATATTGACCATGTGACAATGACAAATTATATAGCACGAACATTCCATTTGTTACACATAAGAAAACATCAGGAATAAATGGACGTAATTATGCAGAAAGCAGCCAACCCAAAAAACATGGAACTGAGAAAATGGCTTCTAAAAATTTGAATCTACAAAAACCTAATATGTCGATATTTAATGCATTATTGCACATTTTTTTGCATAGGCCTTATTGTAAAGATATTTTTTATGGTTTTTATATGTAATTATAAGAATAAAACTTTTATTTACAAAGATATGACGCGTTTTACAGGTTGGTTTCTTTCTGCAAAATGTCAAAATGTACGAAAAACAGGACTCATTTTGTTCTATGTGGGTTGGCTGTATTCTATGAAATAGGAGTGACATTATTAAATGTCAGTTATTTTGTAGGTTCTATATTGCTTGGATTTATTCTACACATATTTTTATTTTATTTTTAATATTACATTTAAGTATAAGCATGTTTGTTTGTTTAATCAGTTGTCATATTTGTTCCAAAATTTATTTTGTATAAAAAAGTGTTGTCTGTCTTGCTGGTGGTTATTAAATTAATAAATAAATTAATAATATATTTTTTTTCAATAATTTCATCCAGGTAAAAATCATCAAATCACTTAGGTAGTTACTGGCGGCAAAATTGAAAACTTATCTTCGTTGTGTCACGGCAGAAACCAAGTAAGCTTTATCTAGATTATACATTATTTTATAATAATTGTAACTAAGAAATGACTATTCAAAGCATATTTATATGCATATATATATATGTATAATATTTCATGCAAATCTCATTTCAACTTCTAAACTTTGGATTTGAAAATCCTAGCACAATTTTGTTTTTCGGAACACAAAATTTTGACTGAAATAGGTACTGATAGATAAAGCGATACTCTTTCAGATGCATACATACCAACAAAAATAGTTTATTTTTAAAGGTAATACCCAATATCAAAACAAAAAAACGCTCATGTAAATTACTTTAGCAAGTGCAAATAAAATAATCTGGATAATCCCCACAATACAAGAGCCGCTACAGTTAAGTCAATAATTTGTATTATTAACATTTAAATTTAACTACACAAATAATATTCTTAATTGCCTAGTTGGTCGAATAACCCTATTCTTAGAATCCAAACAATTGAATTATTATAAGATTACATTTCGTGAAAGGCTTAACCTTACATTTCCTGGAACAAAATAAGTGCATTGACATTCCTTTTGCATGTCATTGCCATTATTTTATTTACTTCGGGAATTCCAAATATCCCCAATTGCTTAAACAAATTTTTATTTTATAATTTTATGAATAATGTAATGTGAATAATGTAAATGGAGTGATTATAGCAAACAGCAGACTGAATAGTACTGTACAATGTACATATATATCCGCATTATTGACCATAAGCAAACCACAGAAAAAGTCCAAGTGGCTTGGATGTTTTCTATGAATTTGGTAAAGCATGGAATTAACGGTACTCTCGGAGGCATAGAAAACGTTCAACCCACTTGGATGTTTTCTGCAAAATGATCTTTGGGTAATAACAATAATCGCATAATGCGTCCATACCACATGGATGTTTTATGCATTAATTAATAACAGCGATAGCCGTGATGTGGGTTAGAAAAATCTTGAATATACAAAAAACTATGGCATAAAGAGCATGGACGATTTCAGCATATAAAGATATCGTAGGAAGCTATCCAAACCCGTACATAACTCATTTTTAGCATTTTGTGGGTTGGCTGCTTTCT